>OZ022578.1:6625386-6877886 GCA_963669155.1 Arbacia lixula
TCCGTGTACCGAGACGACCGAGCGCAAGGCACTTCAACTTCTCACTTTCATCCGGGGCTCTAAACCCTCCAAAAACGGTAGTTATTCTCGATTTATTATGTATTTTATATATATGGGATATAAAAGTGCATTAGTGCCGCTATTCTTTATGCACCATACCATTTGTCTAAAAGAATTGTAATTGTTTCAGACCTAAAACCGAGGAGAAAATGCAAACACTGCTGGTGTTCATTTCCAACAAACATGAAAATATAGGAATGGGACAATGTTATTGTAAAAATGGAGAGAAGAGAGAGAACTAGACTGTACATTTCATTAAGGCTTAGCATGGTATTAGTAAGAGTAAGACAGTAGCTGTTCAAAGTTCTGCAGGCATTTTTTTTTTACTGAACTTAATTAATACAAACATAAATATGATAAGAATATTTCAACATTTTCAGTTGATTGAGGTATTTTATACTTGGACTGACAGCAATTTTCCTCATTTTGATTCCTTTTTATTTTATGATTTCTTCGACTTTGACTTGTCTTTGGACTTTGTCTTTGATGAATTAAACTTTTATTATTTAGCCAGGATCACATATAAGAATAGGGTTAGGGTTGTAGGCTAGGGTATTGTGAGGTCAGGTGAATATGTGTTTTAGAACGATTTTGTCACCTGATCATCGCAAAAAGAAACACCTTTTTTTCTCTCGGCTTCAACACAGGTTTCAATGGCTTTTCAAAATTTCAAATTTTCAGTAGAATATACGATCAGACACAGTTGTAGACGTAGCAGTACGCATGTCCGAGGAAGTATAAATTTCTTGTTTCTCATTTTGTATCATAATTGTGAATTGAGAAGTCTCAATTTTGTAAATTAACCTCATATCATTTGGATGTTGAAGGCAATGATATATGTCAGGAATGTTTCATGTTACTAAAAAAAGCTTGACCAAATAATCTAGACAAAATTTCCAATGGTGTACAGACTACAGTGGATTTTTGTGTCATGAAAATTATGTGTCACATCGACTTCGCTAAAAAAAATAACAGCACCACAGCCACAATATCAAGAAAAAGCCGTAGTTATAGAAATTGTTATTTTAATTTTTTCATTTCTGTCAATCATAGTCTGGGCTCATACCAGTGGTTAACTGTGTTGAGCGGTTTACATTTGTGTACATACCAGACAACAAATCAGCCCTGTCTGTGTTAAAAAGAATTTTGACCATGTATGTATAAAAATATGTTTAAAGCCTTGATAGTGTCATATTCGCTTCTTTAATATATTTTTCAAGTATGTTTTGATCTTTTCTTGTGTTATGGTGTACCATTTCCTTTGGTGTACTCGAAACCCTAGCCATCAGAGTTTGGCTAACTGGTAAGGATGACTTCCAGGGTAAAGAGGGAGGCTGATGAGGCGGTCATCATACCAGATGTCACCCCCTCAGAGGTACTGGAGGCTGCGGTCATGGGGTTAGGTGTCGCCACGGTGACCCTCACTGGTCCAATGTCGGCCTCCAAAATCAGCATCATGATCGGTTAGTTTATGGAGTGAACATTATCAATTAACCAGCATAATCCACATTTGTACAGATATCTCTGTGCCTGCTATGTCTCTGCATCAGCATACTGTGCGTTGCACAAATCTTATTCATTTAATCAGGAAGACAAAAATGCAATTTGAAAACATCAGCTATGTTGGGAAAACCTAAGACAAGCTTTTGTGAGACAGAACATGACATGTCCTGTCTCACAAAAGCAAAAATTTGCAAAGTAAAAATTTGCATACAAACTCGTATACAAGTTTATATGCAAATTGTGTTGCATTATAAAATTCCCTTCAAGACATCTAAAAATTTTATTGAATCTGCTGATTTACATTCAGTTTGGTAATTGCATCTACTGAATATGTATAACGCTATAAAATCTGAGCAATTTGTTGTACAGGATAGTCAGCAAACTCATGTTCAAATAGAATGATGCACCACATCATGTAAGAAAAAGATATACACTTTTCTACTTGGATACTTACTTACTTCAGTCATGCTTGAGTACAAAGTCGGTACATATAATGTCTGTATTAAGGTTTGTACAAGCGTGTATTATTGATTAATGACCAGAAAAGACCTGTTGCATTATCACCATCGGAATGCTGCTACCCAGGTCAACAGGGTTGATCTTCAACTTCCAGAGACCCTTGCAACAACGTCTTGTTGTGGTGGTCAATATTTTGAGATTATTAGTTATCTTGGTAACCAAAAGAATCTTGTTACCAGGCCTTGTACATCAAGTCTATGATATTTTCTGTGACCACCTAATAGGAAGTATTTTACAAACTTGTTTAAATCAGTGTGTATGATTCTGCTGTATCCCTTCATAATTTTGAAGTGTCCAATTGGCATTTATTCTCTGGTTGTTTGGTACAGATGTAGTATTTTCTTCTTATTTCTATTTCTCCCCCATTGCAGTCTACTTTGTGGCTCTGTACGTTCAGTTCGCCAGGAAACCAGAACAGCTGGCAGCACAAGAGGGCTGGGTGTTTAGGTATGTGTGTGTGATGAGCCAATAACATGATGTTTACACTTGTCTTTCAGTCAACCCTTGTGGATAACTAGTCTGATTTTCGGGCTTGATAATTGATACTTGATGAGATAATGCCTCTTGCAGCTTCAAAAAGCTAAACTGGAATGAACAAAGCAATATGTCATGAAGATTGATGTCATAATGAAGCTCTCTATTTTACAATAAATGGAGAGTGCATTGTGCAATTAAAATCCTGGACACATGTTGAAGAATTAGAGATCCAGTCGCCGGCTGCAGATTTCTAATAAAGGCTGTTACATATTTCTGATCCCAACTGACAAAAAGAGTTTAGTATTTACTAGTCATTATACATGTATGATTCTCTTTTATGAGTCCATCTTTGTTTGGACGAGCCAGAGAAGGAAGGAATTGAGAATGATTAGTCTACTGCAGCCAGACCTGTTTATTGATTATTGTAGTTTGGATTAAAAATTCCCAACAGCCTGGCAGCCAAGTAAGTGGATAACTTTCATTGAGACTATTATCAAGACGAGCAAGAGCTCTGTATGCCACATAGCCGTAACCATTGTTTAACATTGCCTCTCCTCTTCCCTACCCCCCAGAAAGAACAGCAGCAGTGGGGTGGTGGTGGGGTCTCTGCTGTTCATGCTGGTGTCCCTGGGCTTGCAGCATGGGGAGGGGTGCAAGGAGGGCTTCCAGGGGGTAGCAGGCTGCTCCGTGGTGCAGCTCATGTGCCTCAACATGCTGGTCCTGCTGGTGTGCTGCATACCGACCCTGGGCCGCCCATGGATCGACATGGGCCAGACCGTCTACGCCCTAGGCGGCTTCATGTTTGTGCGCAGCGTCTTGCAGGGCATGCCCACCTCGGTCAATAACGTCATCGACATGTTCGTCTTCTACCCCAATATGAGTGAGTACCAGCACATTGTAAAGTAAAACTACAATGCAGATCTAGCGGCCATCTTTGTAGAAATACCACATTCCTCCCCCTTGAACAACACTTCTTATTGAAACAGGTACCAAAGTAACCTGTACATAAATGATGATAATAATAACAAATGTTTCTTATATAGCGCATTTCAAAACCGATGGAATTCTCAATGCGCTTTACATGGAGGGACTTAGATTTACATTTTACATCTACTTGACTCTACGTACTATGTAGATCATATAATACAACGGCAACTGAACAGAAATCAAATTACATCTTAGATTACAGAAATGAGCGACTAATAAAAATTTGTTTCTTAAATTACAGAAATAAGTGACTAATTAACATTTGCATCTTAAATTACAAAAATAATTGACCAATTAACATAAAGAAAAGAAGATATGTAAAGATGCAGCTGCAAGCTTAACACAACTCATAATTACACATGTACGTGTTTGCCTCTTTGAATAGATGGGTTTTAAGTTGTTCTTTAAAGATATTAAGGTTACATTGTGATTTCATACGGTAGCAAGTTCCAGAAAGTTGGATTGAAACCACCTTCTAGATAAAGGGAAGGGGGGGGGGGGGGGAAGCTCTGATACACTATCTTCCATTTTCCATGTTTTTTACCAAATTTATTCTTTTGGCAAGCAATCGAGACACCCTGTCTTTAAAGGCATATACAGTAAAATCTCAGAATTACCAAGGTTAATGGAAATTCAAGTGATTATAATAAATCTAATATCACACATCATTTGACCGATCCCATTGTCCTTCCGTTGACCGGCAGCCCTGATGTTCTTCAGTGCCCTGCTGATGTACCTGCCTGGGAGCTTGACCGCTGGAGAGGCTCTCTTTGTCACCCAGCTGGTCACTGCGCTGACCAGGCTCCCAGTCGAGCCTGTGTACACCGACACACCAGACAGACACTTATCCTACATCAGAAAAGTAAGCAGAGAAAAAAAATACATTCCAGTGCAACCTGTACATAATATTTAAACCCCACCCAAAGGATTAAAGAAATAGGGTCTCTATGAGCAATGGCCTTTATATACAGGTTTTTACTTTGTAATACCGTTTCAATGAGAAATATTTTCAAGGAAAATGGTAGCTGTGGTTTTATTGACAGGTAGTCTTTCTATACAAGTGGTTGATTCAAGCAGGCTTCACTGTATTTGCGGGAGTTGAGGGAACCCATTTTCCCTTAGGTTCAGCTTTTGTAAATCTTTTAGACTCTTTTTTTTTTGCATAGCAAGTGCTGAATCGCCCTGAGCATCCATTTTATTTAATCACTGAAATTGAGTTAATCTGCACTTCTTGCCTTTGCATTAAGAAACTGATAAATTTCTGGTCTAAATATCTACACCAACATTCGACAGACGCACTTATAATATGTCAGAGAAATAATTCTAAGGGGAGGAAAACCTTAGAAGTAAGAAACAAAAAAAGGAAAAACAGCAAAGCAGATAAGGTGATTAAGTAGTTGGAAGAAATTCCGAAGAATGATAGTAAGGCTTTTGTAACTATATTTCTGCATTTCTGTTATACCTTTCAGGTTTGCTTAACAGCATGCATCCACATAGGCATTGTGCTGAAATATGTTTTATCAAAGCTCCTTGAAATTCAACAGGCGTACACAAACCGCAGCATTGATAAAAGGTGAGATTTCAATTTACATCGTAAAAATGAAGGTTAAGAAGTAATATAGGTGTCACAATTTGAGAGTTCCCCGACACTGACCCCTGTTTAAGCAAAGATGTGATTGGTTTGGCTGAAGAGGGAGTTTTGTGAACTATAATAGCCCCATGATATAATGAAATAATTTATTAAAGTTACTTAAAATTGGCGTTATCTCTCCAAACACAAGTAGAGTACACTGTTGGATATAAGCAATGCATTAATCATTCATGATTATTCCATTAATAAATGATTCTGAGGCAATTCCTGCATTTGACAATTTGGTAGAGTAAAGTTCCATGAAATGAAAGTAAAAAAACAAAGAAATCTGTGATAGAGCCAACATTTGCATGCACTACACCTACATATTTAAGATTTTTAGATAAGAATCATACAAAATAAAAGTAGACCCCATTAGAAACTGATGACTGCCTGTTTGCTCCTTCTCAGTACAGCAGCTAAGAAGAGATGGAAGTGGAGTGTCTATTTCTATCTGGGCATCCTGGCTGAGGTGGCGCTGTTTGAGCTGCCCAGACTCTACCTCCGCATCGGGGAAAACCCCTTTCTCTGGCTTCTCGACTTTCTGACAGACAGGAAACGAGTGAGTCGTATGAAAGTGAAATAATTCAATAATGATAAATTGTATCTCATATCCTTCATATGCTGTTTATTTAAAAATTGAATTTGTACCCACTGCGATATGAATTTGTGTACAATTCTAGCATGCGAGATTGGGGTCCAAATATCGCTTTAGGGACGTAAAACTGAGGTTAGAGTTGTTATCATTTTGAGAAACCCAGTCAGCCGTGTTTCTGTTATTTCTGTCGCTGCCAACCAGTTGATTTTGTTGTATCTTGTAGGATATTGCCAGTTAATAGATTGACACAATATGATTTTAAAAAGTTGAATTAAGAATATTTTTCCAGCTCTGTCTTCTCTTCAGAAATAGGATATTTTAAATGTGTTTTTGAGGCAAAATTTATTTTGAAATGAGATTTGATATATAGTTTTTTCTCTCTCTCCAAAAATGCTGCTTGTAATATCTTTAGTTTAAACCCTGTTTGTTTGTTTGCTTGTTTTTATGTGTTGTTGTTGTTGTTGTTGTTGTTGGTTTTTTTTGTTGGTTTTTTTTTTTTTTGGGGGGGGGGGGGATAGGGCCAAAGGTTGGCAACTCTGTTTTGTGCTATTCAGTTGTGTATCTGATTGGCTCTGTGTCCATGTAGATCATCCTAATCAATATATGGCTCATTCTGCTGGCTGTGGGCATCGCTGTGGTCATCTTCAACCAGACGTCCTCCACACAAGTCAGGAAGATCTTCCACATCCTCGCTGTAGCCGTCTTCATCCCAGGCATCTACCTAGACCTACAGCTCCTACTCCTGACTGCCACAGGGCTGACCTGTCTGTTTGTGCTGGCTGAGGTAAGTAGGGGTGCTTGGGGTGGGGTGGGGTGGGGGTTGGGGATGGTGGCAGGGTGGGATGAGGAGAGGGGAGAGGAATCTATCTGGACCTACAGCTCCTGCTCCTGACTGCCACAGGGCTGACCTGTCTGTTTGTGCTGGCTGAGGTGAGTAGGAGCGCTTGGGGGTGGGGTGGTGGGGGTGGGGATGGTTGCAGGGTGGGGTAAGGAGAGGGGAGAGGAATCTACCTAGACCTACAGCTCCTGCTCCTGACTGCCACAGGGCTGACCTGTCTGTTTGTGCTGGCTGAGGTGAGTAGGGGTGCTTGGGGCGTGGGGTGGGGTGGAGATGGTGGCAGGGTGGGGTGAGGAGAGGGGAGAGGAATCTACCTAAACCTACAGCTCCTGCTCCTGACTGCCACAGGGCTGACCTCATATCTGTCTGTTTGTGCTGGCTGAGGTGAGTAGGGGCACTTAGGGGTGGGGTGCTTGGGGTGGGGATGGTGGCAGGGTGGGATGAGGAGAGGGGAGAGGAATCTACCTAAACCTACAGCTCCTGCTCCTGACTGCCACAGGGCTGACCTCATATCTGTCTGTTTGTGCTGGCTGAGGTGAGTAGGGGCACTTAGGGGTGGGGTGCTTGGGGTGGGGATGGTGGCAGGGTGGGATGAGGAGAGGGGAGAGGAATCTACCTAAACCTACAGCTCCTGCTCCTGACTGCCACAGGGCTGACCTCATATCTGTCTGTTTGTGCTGGCTGAGGTGAGAAGGGGGCGGGGCTTTAGGGGTGGGTGGGGGTGGGGTGGGGATGGGGATGGTGGCAGGGTGGCAGGGTGGGATGAGGAGAGGGGAGAGGAATCTACCTAAACCTACAGCTCCTGCTCCTGACTGCCACAGGGCTGACCTCATATCTGTCTGTTTGTGCTGGCTGAGGTGAGAAGGGGGCGGGGCTTTAGGGGTGGGTGGGGGTGGGGTGGGGTGGGGATGGGGATGGTGGCAGGGTGGCAGGGTGGGGTGAGGAGAGGGGAGAGGAATCTATCTGGACCTACAGCTCCTGCTCCTGACTGCCACAGGGCTGACCTCATATCTGTCTGTTTGTGCTGGCTGAGGTGAGAAGGGGGCGGGGCTTTAGGGGTGGGTGGGGGTGGGGTGGGGATGGGGATGGTGGCAGGGTGGCAGGGTGGGGTGAGGAGAGGGGAGAGGAATCTATCTGGACCTACAGCTCCTGCTCCTGACTGCCACAGGGCTCACCTCATATCTGTCTGTTTGTACTGGCTGAGGTGAGAAGGAGCGCTTTGGGGTGGGGTGGTGGTAGGGTGGGGGTGAGGTGAGGTGAAGAGAGGGGAGAGGAATCTATCTGGACCTACAGCTCCTGCTCCCGACTGCCACAGGGCTGACCTGTTTGTGCTGTTTGTGCTGGCTGAGGTGAGTAGGGGTGCTTGGGGTGGGGTGGGGGTGGAGATGGTGGTAGGGTGGGGTGAGGAGAGGGGAGAGGAATCTATCTGGACCTACAGCTCCTGTTCCTGACTGCCACGGGCTCATCTGTCTGTTTATGCTGACTAATGTGAATAGGAGCGCTTGGGGGTGGGGTGGTGGTAGGGTGGGGGTGAGGTGAGGAGAGGGGAGAGGAATCTACCTAGACCTACAGCTCCTGCTCCTGACTGCCACGGGGCTTACCTGTCTGTTTGTGCTGGCTGAGGTGAGTAGGGGTGCTTGGGGGTGGGGTGGTAGTAGGGTGGGGGTGAGGTGAGGAGAGGGGAGAGGAATCTACCTAGACCTACAGCTCCTGTTCCTGACTGCCACAGGGCTGACCTGTCTTTTTGTGCTGGCTGAGGTGAGTAGGGGCGCTTGGGGTTGGGGTGGGGGTGGGGGTGGGGTGGGGAGAGGAGAGGGGAGAGGAATCTACCTGGACCTACAGCTCCTGCTCCTGACTGCCACAGGGCTGGCCTCATATCTGTCTGTTTGTGCTGGCTGAGGTGAGAAGGAGCACTTAGGGGTGGGGTGGGGGTGGGGATGGTGGCAGGGTGGGGTGAGGAGAGGGGAGAGGAATCTATCTGGACCTACAGCTCCTGCTCCTGACTGCCACGGGGCTGGCCTGTCTGTTTGTGCTGGCTGAGGTGAGTAGGGGTGCATGGAGCGTGGGGTGGGGTGGAGATGGTGGCAGGGTGGGGTGAGGAGAGGGGAGAGGAATCTATCTGGAACTACAGCTCCTTCTCCTGACTGCCACAGGGCTCGCCTCATATCTGTCTGTTTGTGCTGGCTGAGGTGAGAAGGGGCGTTTTGGGGGTGGGGTGGGGTGCGGGGTAGGGATGGTGGAAGGTTGGGATGTTCCTGCTCCTGACTGCCACGGGGCTCAACTTAGACCTGTCTGTTTGTGCTGGCTGAGGTGAGGTACAGCAGGAGGGGCACTCGTTGATTGGGTGGAGGTGGGGATGGTGGAAGGGGCCTGATAGTTGTGGTGTTGGTGGTGGGATTCCTGAAGTCCCCCATGTATTCATATAACCGGCAACCAGATATGGTTCTGGGGTGGTATGTCAGAAGTTTATCCTACGTTTTCTCCTTAGTTCCGGAGTCAGGAGGTGCCTAAGAGAGCAAGAAATTGGTATTCCAGAACGTTCTCTTAGGACTCTCTTAATGCAAATTAGGGAGGGTCTGACTCCACCCAGTGCGTATTTATTAGCCAATGGAGGGAAGTGTTACATTTATGAACAGCCAATCACAATCACAGCATCTCATCGGGCCCCCCCCCCCCCCCCCAGGATTGATCCTAACTTTGTGGTCACGCAACTATGTATGCTCACATCAATCATGTGAATAAATGCTGCTATTTTTAATTGCGTGTATTATGATTGGTTATGACAGGGGGAGGCTTAGTTGACTTAGTTTTCTCCAAAGTTTTCTCTTAAATCCTCATTTACATGCATTCTGGAATACCAATCCTGAATTTATGATTTGCATAAATTTACATGAAGATGGGAGAAACTTTAGGAGAAATCTTAGGAGCAGAGTTGGGAGAAAAGTTAAGATCGTTCTGGAATACCATGTAGGAGAATCTTAGACTTAGGATAAGATTTCTCCTAAGTTAGCATTTAAGATCGTTCTGGAATACCACCCCCAGGTGCTATAAGCTTCAGGGAGGGACCTGTCATGTCATAGGAATTGATGTGAGTTTTTTGTTTCATTTTTAATCTTCTCATGATTAACAGTGTTGTGTTCTCTTTCTCTTTTTCTGCTCAGTATATCAGAATCTTCAGGGTGCAGCCTTTCGGAGACATCATCCATGACACCCTGACAGTTTTCACCGATGAACAGGATTCTGGAATTGCCATCCTGACTCCAATGTGTCTTCTGATTGGTCTGTACCAGCCAATCAACTACTGCAATGACGCCTCTCTGTCAGAGTATCGTGAGTCTGACCTGGGAACTCTGCTTTCCTCCTCGTCCTTCTCGTCCTATGCCAGATTAACACGTACATTTTAATTCTTGACACAGATTTCTTGCTTTTATTGGCACAGAAATGCATCAGCAGTTTTATAAAGATAAGTTCCTTTATAATGGTCTTCTAAATTATTTTATGGACATAATCATCCTTTTCCCAGACAAATAATTATTGTTCTGCTTTTTGTTTATCATTTGCGATAAACAACTGGTAAACGATATCAATGGTACTCCATGTCACAGAAAGTGCCTTAGGAGGTTACAGGATTGAGAAAGTTCAACAGTGTTTCCTTACTTTCTTCCTAACTGTAAAGAGCTTGTATGGTGAAGTAATTTCTTACAAGTTATGACCTCTCTCTCTTTCTCTCTCTCTCTCTCTCTCTCTCTCTCTCTATTTCCAGAATCAAAGCTATTTCTATACAGTGGTGTGCTATCAACAGGAATAGGTGATACAGCTGCGTCTGTAGTGGGCTCAAGATATGGATCAATTAGGTGGCCAGGTAAGCTCATACATGCTGCGCATGCATGCCTGTTGATAAACTTACATTTGCTTCATCTAATTCCATTAAAATTTTCAGAGATGTGTAATCCTGGTTATTCGTCTGATTTGTCTGACTGCAAGAAACTGTTAAAGACAGGGCATCCCTTTTTGCAATTCAACAAATTAACACAGGAAATGGAAAAAAAAATACTTTATTATAACTTCCCCTTCAATAATAGAACTGGAAAGTGACTTGAGGTGAAATCATACCAATCAGTACATTTTGAGAAGGTTTTGGGTGGGTTGTCCAAAGCCTATAGCGGAGAGATCGGAGACCACTGAACGCTATGGTCCTCATCGGTCTGCTCCACAGTGCATGCGTTCAATGGGGCCAATGCTAGCATCACGCTTGGACTATACCCGCTATGTTTCAACATAACACTGATAGTTGTTTACTTTTCCTGAAGATGTTCTTGAAGCTATGACTGAGATCTCATACACGTTATCGTCGAGGTATACAGCTGATTCCTGCAGAGTTTCATGACTTTTGCAAGTGGGACACCCTTTCTTTATGAATTATTTTTTAATCTGGTCTCCTGTGCAGGATCCAAGAAGACGGTGGAAGGGACTGCGGCAGCTATCGTCTCCCAGCTCCTCACCTGTATCTTGCTGTCCTGGCTGCTGGGGGTGGAGCCCTCGTTTGGCGACGCCTGGCCAGGCATCACATGGGTTATTGTACTCACCTCTCTCCTCGAGGCCTTTACCTCCCAGATTGATAACCTGGTTCTGCCCACATTCATGATGGCTTTACTCATGGCCGTGTCATGATAAACCTACACCAGTCTTCTTTTCAGTCCTTGCTACTCCAACACTCTCTACTTGAAGGCTTTATGTCACAGATTGATAACCTGGTTCCTCCCATATTCATGATGGCGTTATTCATGGCTGTATTGAGAAAAATCTACACCAGTCGTCTTCTTTGTACTCACTTCATTTACTTTCACCCCTTGATCCCACTTGTTTTCTTCAAATTTTCACCCAACTCCCCTTGAGGGTGGTATACTGCAGATTGATCACAATTCATGATGGTTCTACCCAGAGATGTATCAAGTCTCAAAACCTACCCCAGTCTTCCTTCTCCACTCAATGCTTCTACCAAACTTCAAACTTTATGTTTCATTATATGGTAATGTTATGCACTTGTCATTTGCAAGGCACAGCTTTTGACCCCCGGGGATGGTGCCTCATTGTATCGATGTGAGTCGTACATTTTGATGCCATGACGTCTACCCGGCGTCACAGAAAGTGACACGCCATTACTTACATCAACGCTCAACTGAGTCAAATATATGACACACTATTTCATGAAAATGATGAGCCAATGACGCACCTTAAGACGAGCTCGGAGAAGAGTGACTGTTCCATGACACACCAAATGCCGTAACGTTATAAAGTGACTTGCTATGACGCACATATGGGTCAGTCATATGACGGACATTTTGCATCCATGATGGACTTGTGCATCACAATTCTGGGGAACATGACGCAACTGTGACGCACCATCCCTGGGGGTTAAGAGTTGTGTCTTGCTAATGACAAGTGAATTATCAACTCAGCAGTGCTAACAGTATGTCCTTTCCAACGTTGTTTTCCTTACAGATATGCTAGTTAAGTTCAGTATTGAAAATTAGTATTATGACTTTGGTTGCCCAAATATTAATCTTATCATACAAGGTACAATAACCCATGTACACCTTGCCACTTTTTAAAATGTATAGTTTGTATAATTGCAATTTAGTATTCCATCAACTCCCATTTCATATTTGTATTAATTATGCTACACATGTACTAGAAAGTGGAGTGAACACATATCTTATCATGTAATGCTTATGATGAAATATTGATTTAATCAATGCGTATTATATTATAGAGTTGACATCATAGCTGAAGGAGGTAATCTATGAATCTATGTCCACATGAAAACTATTTGAAGGTTGTTTATGTGTAAAAATGTAGGATGTTTCCTGCAAATTAAATGAAACAAGTATCTAGAGAAGACTTTACATTCCTATTTCAGATATATTTATCAGAGCCAAAGAAACAACTACATGTACTTATTATGCCTGAAGTGCGTATTCTACGATGTAACTGTGCCTTTTATCAGCCATGCATGTTGTACGCATTGTAAGTGAAGGAGAATAACCACTCGCACAATGAACCTTGATTTAAGTTTGAAAATTTGTGGCAAATTGATAGCTTTACATAATTGTTTACATAATTATAACTGTTATAATTATAATTGTTTACATAATTATAACTGGATCTAGAAAGATTTCATATTGTCAATGTCCATTTAAAACTAGAGAAATTTCTGTTCTTGAGATATGTCTGGTGAACTCCACTTGAAAACACTGCAAGTGAACAATATAATTTCATTTGATTTTCATCATGCTGATGCTATTTTGTATATTTCGAAGTCACCAATAGTGACAAATGCATTGATCCTGTTGCCAGTTTGTATATAAATGTGGACCGGTCATACATGCATATCAAATCATGACTACAGTACAGTACATGTATGCATGTGAACTGACAACAAGGTATATGTAGAATATTTGTTAGACTTAAAATTGGATGCATTGACTTCTTGCCTTAGATATGATCGTAAGTAATTTATGATGAATTAGTTATTATAGTTTGTTAATAAAATCACATCATGAATTCAATCCTTGTCTTCTGGTTCACATTGGCTCTGCATTATTGTGTTCTGTCCCTGAGATGTGCACCATTGCTTTTTTTTTATAGTTAAAACAAAATCATTCATGTTTTAGTTCAAATTGGAGCAATTCATCCATTCATTCATTCATGTTGATGAGATAGCCCATGTTATGGTATTGTAGAGACTCATTTTTGTCTCGCCCACCGGAGGTGAAGGCAAGACTAAGGGATCCAAATGGCGTCCGTCCGTCGTCCGTCCGTCGTCCGTCGTCCGTCACAAATGTTAAAGTTTACCTGTGAGACTCTCTTATGATCCATAACTTGGCAACTGTTACAGCAATGGCAGCCACACTTGGTTGATAGAAGCACTAGGGGTATCTTCATGTTATGGTGTTGTCAGAGGTCATGTGATGATGTCAAAGGTCATTTGAGGTCATATATTAAAGAGTATGTGCAAGACTCTCTTTTTCTATGTTAAAGTTTACCTGCAAGACTCTCTTTTGACAAATAACTTCACATAGGTTGCTTGGATTACAACCTAACTTGGGTCATAGATGCACTGGGGGTACCTTCATGTTATGGTACCGTTGGAGGTCACAGGATAAGGTCAAAGGTCATTTGAGGTCATACGTTAAAGTTTACCTGCAAGACTCTTTTGACAAATAACTTCACATGGGTTGCTTGGATTACAACCCAACTTGGGTCATAGATGCACTGGGGGTACCTTCATGTTATGGTACCGTTGGAGGTCACAGGATAAGGTCAAAGGTCATTTGAGGTCATACGTTAAAGTTTACCTGTGACCTCCTTTACTTCGCCCCTATTGTGCAACTGATTATCATCCTGTTTTGTCTTTGTCTAATCTAATAGAACTTGGTGGAAAGAAGGGGGAAGGTGGGGGAGGGGGAGTAGATAGAGGAAGTAGCATTGTGTGAAATAGCCCTTCTCATTTATGGAATGTTACATTCTATGGCAGATATTTCACAATCAGCCAGGGATACAATTCTTTTGCGTAGCAACGGAGATCGCGATATTTCAGGTTATTTTCGCAAGTGGGCGAGACACAATATTGCTAATGCCTTGTTGATAAGGGTGACAATAATGGTGACAATAATGAAAATTTATAGCGACGATTACAATTATCATAGTGATAATGGTGGTGATTATTGGAGATGATGGAACAATGAGGATGATTAATGATAAAGATGGGGATAATGATGGTGATAATGATGATGATGATTAAGTTGGTGGTGATTATAGCTGAACTACTCCTAGCAATGATAATAGTGATGAAAATGATAGTTGCAATGTCAAAGATGATCATCGCGATATGGAGGACAATGAGGGCGATAGAGCTCATGTTGATGGTGTGACGAGTCAAGGATGGTTGCAATGTGGATTATGTTGACCATGTTAATGAGGACAGATATTAATAAAGTACACAAACCTTGCTCCTTCAAAAAAAAAATCACTGATGTAATTCAGAGTACATGAACGTGTTGATCACAACTTCTTGATCGGTATTTCCTTCATATATCACCAAAACACTTTGAACGTGAGCATACAAATTTGTTAGAAATACATGTACATGTATTCTAATTCAGGTTCAACTCAGATTTGTCTTTCTTCCCATGACCCCTGTTACAAAGTCAAGAAGTCTATTGAGCAGAACAGGGAATGGGGAGGGATTAATAAGGTATTCTAATTCATGTGTAAGTTCTACAATGATTTCATAAAACATAGCTTTATGACAAAGCAATGTCAGTTTTAAACACAGTGGTTCCTTTAGCAGGTCAAAAAAAAATAATTGTAGGAACCACAGATAATGGAAAAAGATACTGTATCAGAACTTCCCTCCCAATAATAGAACTGGAAACTGACTTTAAGCGAAATTACAGTGATTGCTAGATTTTGAGGTGGCAGGTCGTCGAAACCTAGAGCCCTATCTCGAAACCAGATATCACTGTAAGGTCCGTACTAAAGTGCATGCATTTAGCAGATTTTCTGCTTTTTCTGTAGACGTTCGCGAGGCTATGACTGAGATTTCACACACGTTATAATTTTGGTATACATGTACTACCGATTCCTGCTGAGTTTCATGACTTTTGCAAATGGGACACCCTGTCTTAAATGGAGATACAGAGATTTGGAGAGAGAAGGGAAGGAAGTAGAAGATTCAACACCCTGTCATTCATTCATTATAACACACACAGAAGCACAAGACATCACATCTTATCTGGTTTGTAGTTTATAACAAATATTCCAATACCATTTTATTCATATCATTCATTTGTGTCTTCCATCTCTCCGTCCATTACCCCTGCTCTACAAGATAAACTCTGAATATAAGTACTGTAATTATGATACATAGATTACAACATACTTAAAAACATGAAATATAGCAATATGTAATGAGAATAAACTTACAGTGGTACTACATGTATCTCTCTACATCACTAGAAGTTAACACTTTTCTTTCCTCACTACAGTGACATGACATGATTTCTACTGTGAGTGATCCAAGTAATATTTCAATATTTTGTACAATCATGATGCTCTCTTTGCAATTTTTAATACATGATTGATTTTTATTGTCAACATTGGCTCAACTTGGAGTGGTTTTACAACAACTTGATTCTTTCAATTTAATTTGATTGGTGAATTCTCCTTTCAATTTGATTATCAACATATACACGTATTCAACGGCAGAGCAGTTTCCAGTGTAGCCAAAATAAGAGTATGTATTTTTGTAGGCATCATGGTGTTTGTTCAAGCCAAATCCTCTGATACATGTTGCATTAAAGTATCAATCAGAAGTGATTTCTTATTGACTTTTCAAAACCATCACAGAAAGCAAAATTGTGTACACTCCAGACTACACAACAGAGATCAAACCCAATTGAGTAGACAAAGTGAGGTAACTTGGTCAACCAATCGTTCTTGCATGCAAAAAATGCAGATGAATTTCTTGGGGACATACAATGTATAAATTGCAATAAACTCCATTAAAATTAAATTAAGTAATCAACATTTACACCTGAATTTTCAACATTTTGGGAGTTGACCTTTGATACAGTCTTAATGCCAAAACTATATTTATACCTGTAGCTTTCAACACTGGATGAAAGGATAAATTCAATTTCTGGTAAAAAAATAACTACCGGTATCTATTTTACCAATCACATACAACACTGATTGCATATCATCAGAGAAATATGTAGAAATATATACACATGTATATATCTATATCTATGATATATTTGATTGAAAGTTACATCAACTTGAACATGAACAGGTATGAATACAAGAGTTGTATAAAACCACGAGATGCCACATTTGTATGAAGTGTAGTATATGGACAATACATGCAATTAAGAGCATCACGTTGTAAGACAAGTACATGTATCATACACAAAACAGTTTCAGGAGTTTTGGGATGGGCCGATAAGATACCCCAGCAAATACATAAATGAAATTTAACAGTCGTACACACAGGGTGGTCCCCAGTGTAGAAAACATGCGGTGCAAACACCACGCGTCAGGTCCAGAAAGTGATTGTGAGCCACGTGTAAATTCACTGCACCATGCGTAAAATCAGTATCAGTCTTATTATTCTTATTGTTTTTGTTTTCTTTGAGCCACGCGTTCCATAGTTGTGTACCACGCGTCCAGCACAGATATCTGACAAAAAGTGACATTCTGCTTTTTTGAGCCATGCGTAAAAGATTTTCTGGTGACCACCCTGCGTACACAACAGCTCAAAGGAATTGGCATAGGGAAAGGGAAAGGGAAGAAAGGGAACGAGTCGCAGTTTTAAACCACGGTATATTTTGTCCAGTTCAGCATGAAACATGATGCTTTTTAGCCTAAGCATCATGTTTCATGCTGAAATGGACAAAATATAACGTGGTTTAAAGCTTTGGCTCCTTCCCTTCCTTCCCTTTCCCTTTCACAATGCCAATTCATTTGAGCTGTAGTGTAGGTTGTGGAACCTGTTCACAAAAAGTGAAAGATGGGCTTCGATTAATATGAATAAAGCACTCTCTTTGTAAAGCGATCATGTCAATAACAAGATCTTTCTCAATAGACACAATTCACAGAAAAGCTAACATACTGTACTTGCAATACAGAGTAACATTGAGAGCCTCTCTAACAGATGGCACGGCCTCCTTATTTGAGAGTTTGATAATGAATTGCAAGAAGAGGGCAGCTTTATGTGCTGTCTTTCCATGCACTAATGACCAGGGCCCTGTTGCGTACAACTTACCATTGATGGTAAGTTTGCTATCAACGGCAACGTCTATGGAAGCCTTAAATTTGATTGGCTGTCTATCGATGTTACCATGGTAGTTACCATTGATGGCAGAGGTACCATTAATGGTAAGTTTTATGCAACGGAACCCTGGGCTTACATACGCAGTATTAAGGATAGTATGTTCCAACCTGTGAATGAATGAAAAACAAGTTAGAATAAAATCATGTAACCGGAGGGATTCAAACCTCAAATCTATGGCTTACCAGGCAACGAGTCTAAACAACGGGCCATTTTGGCCGACTTACGAGTTATGTCAGCAGAAGGGAGACATTACCTTAAAAAACCGTTCATAATCTGGGTCAATCCCTTTCGCATCACAAATTCTGAGCTTATTCTGAGAAGTGTGATTTTATCTCAGGATGTTTTATCCAAGTAAAGTATCTCATCATTTCAAAAACAGATGCAATCAAAATTAAGAAAAATTCCATCTCTTAAACAAGATGATTCTTTTCAGTAATACTAGTGTATTTTTTTTTTTACATTAGAACAATTCCTGAACATATTTCATTTCCTCTTCCTTATGTAATGAGATAAAAAGGACACTTTGCCAACTATTACATGTACATTTGAAGTAACTTTAGAGACACAAGAGCAAAACATGAATACATGTTGAAACTGGTTTCTTATCCCTTCTCCATCCACCTCCTACATAAAATGCAACATTTACGGCTCACGATCATTGTCTGACAGAGGTCAGGAAATAACAATATAAGTGTGAAGAGGAAATTCAATGAGTTAATTGATTGCATAGTGTATGTACATGTATGGAGGAAGATAACACTTACATTTGTTTATTTCTTGGACACATGCATTTCATGGAGGAAAGCACTCTATAATAAAATATGCATTTCACTATCCATCCAATTGTAAAGTACAAAACAAGTACAAGTGGCCATCTTATCAAAGCTATAAAACGAGCCCCCAAATACATTATACTATGTACATATGATCACCACAGTTGACAGAGTTCAAGTCAAGACAGCAGTCTTAACACAGCAGCAAGATATATACAGTAATCACTGTCACATAATCATACACATCATGAATACAACTCAATAAATGTTTAGATAATATATTGCAGTAGTTGGAAAATAATATTAAAACCATTTTTATACACCATTATAGAGTGTATGGTACAACTTAAGTTCTTCACTGCACTTGTACATGTACATATGTCACATATAAAAACAAATAAGAAGGCACAAATAAAAAGGCAAGACTTTTCTACAACTGTTGCGGAACAAGAATTTGGTACGAGAAGTATTAAACTCTATACGTGCGATTGACACATTTATGCCCATGTCATACATGCAAATCCCATAGGCCATCATTAGGTTTGGTGCCTGAAGGGTTAAGCTACTGCATTCAAAGAAGACCCATTTGCATAGATAAAGCATGCCATATTCATCAGTTCTCAGTGCCAAAGGTAATATAACACTGTTAATATTGATGCAATTTAAAGACATAAGACATAGTAGTTCATTTAACTCAGGAAAACTTTGATCTAATATAACTATTCATTGAAACAAGATTGTATAATTATTATGGCTTGAGTTCTCAAGATTGCTGACATTCTGACTCTTGGTTCTTGAGTAAGAGTGAATATATGAATGTTAATTTTGCATTTGTTTTGCTTCCAAAATATATAGTTTCCCAAATGTCCATGTTTTATAAAAAAAAAACGTGCAGATGGCACACAGTTTGGTTGCATCAAGATTTCACCAGAATCACAAATTTGCATCATATTGCATCATTTTGGAGCTGGATTGGATTGAATACACAGACACACACAACTCATCACAGATGCTTTATAAGCATCTTCTTCACATAACGGCCACAGAGATTTAAACATACAAGGCAAGTTTTTGTACATTCTAAATGAGCTGCTTTACAAAAATGTACACTTCTTTACATTCAAAATGACTGATGGCATGTTAGCATGACAGAAAGTTATTTTAAGCAGTTTTTACAGAATGAGATAATTATACATCTTCACACCAGTAGCAGACTCAATCTACAAAGAAATTTGCATGGAATGTGAAAAAAAATACAATCATTAAAGAAGAGGCACAATTTCATATGAAAGACTGATTTGGAATGCACCATTTGCGTGCTGCATCTTGTCTCATAACACTTTTAAACTAATTTGGTTATCATGTGGAGACCCTCACTTTTGAACAAATTTGCCACATAAATCATCAGAGATTACTTAGTATTTGTCAAAATAAAGTTTTATTTAAATTCCTAGATAGTATGCGTATCCTTGACCTAAACTTAAATTTAAGTTCCATTGCTACCATGGCGGGATACAGTAGCGAATCACGCTTTTTAAATCAGCACGCAATGTCAGGTAGATGCAGACTCTTACCAGGGTTTGGTTTGGTGAGCTGAAACAACACCTGTTGCACAGAAGGAGTCTATGTATTTGCAAAATACGCTCATGTGATATTTGCATCCATATGTGCATTTCTAAAATAGTTTGCACAGTGTTCATGCCACATAAAGTTAATACGAGGTTTGTGTGCATACTCTAATACAGACTGAGACTTGTCACAACACAATGTTTGCTCAAAATCACACAACATGTTATGAGACGTAGAAAAACATGATTGTAATACTTAAGGGAGGGTGCAACAAATTGCAAATTTATGAGTATCCATTTCTATGAGGCTGTACTTTTGCAGACAGTAATTTCATTTATCACTGCAGAGCTATTCACACAGAGTAATAGAAGTCACTTTATTGGACAAATAAATCTCATCAGTGTGAACTTTTTAAATCTGTGTGGAAAAGAATCAAAAATAATTTCTATTGGTTACCATGTTAATAGAGATGAGACTTAACTATCTCATTACCATTGACACACAGATGTGTATTAGGTCGATGGGGTTTCCTAGGCCTGGTATTGTAAGGATTAAGCAAAATTACTGCTTTAAACTTGTTCATGCATCTCCATCATCACTATTACACATTGTATCAATACAACAGCACCAGCTAAAACAATAATAACTAATATTTTGCAGAACTACTACAATAAAAAAAGATTAATTAGTTTTCTTGAATTCTCTGTGAAAATGGTTATTATCAATTGGTATTAAACTTATGGTAACATCAACTAGTTGATAATTCTTTTGTGAAAATAATTCTCCTGAATGGGATATAGAAGTTAGGAGGGATATACAAAATGAAATGGAAGGTACAAACAGATGAATAACAATGATCTTTATTCAATACGTAGGCTATCTCTGACCATACCTATAGAGAGCACCTTATTCATACCAATAGTCATCAATGATATTTCACAACATTAGGTATGGCCTCTTTTTCTGAGTCAAACTTGCTGCAAATGTTCCTTTTAAGATTTTCCTGTAGTCTTAACATAAATTCTTCATTAATCAAGGTGGATTAGACTCTCCCAAAATCAACCTGACCCTGCTAGGTTCATATTCTGTAGCAATATTCAAGGTTCAAAACAAAACAAGGCTTCAAATCATTTAGGGTTCCAAGATCTCAAGTGTGTGTGTGTGTGTGTGTGTGGGGGGGGGGGGGGGGGCAAAACCTTTAGCAGTGAAAACAGAGCATGATGGCTCCATAGAACAATTGTACCCTGTGCAGATCTTATGACTAGAAGATGGATTTTTTAGTATAAGTTTGCATCTTAACTTATGCTCACATAGTAAGGGTTGTTGTTAGAAAAATTTGTGGATTGAAACACAAATTTAAAGACTCGCTGATTATGTTGTGGTGATATCTCCGAACAGATACTCCCTTTAAAATCAGTTGACTGGTTCCTCCAACATAATAACAAGCATCCATGTTTGCTGTAGTTGCGATGCTGGGTCTATAATGCCCTTCCATCAGAGGTCAGAGGTCAGAGTGTGTATTTCCTGTTCCAAGGAAGATGCATACTGCCACGGTGCTCCCAATGACTCCAAACTCCAACTGCTCCTAAAAAACCCTGAAAACCCTGCCCTCCACTTCATTTTCTCCACAAAACCACAGCAGCCATCAAATGTGTTGTTGTCTCTGCAGTTCATGCTGTGTGAGTTTGCAGTTGCCCCCGGCAACTCCCAATCAGCAGACTAGTGCAAAACGAACACACAAAGCCAATCGGACAAATGCCAGACCACTCTGACTTGTTTCATCACATCAAAGTTTTAACCTCACAATTCTTCCCCCTTAACACGCCCACTGCAGACTGCTTTGAGTTACACATTCAGTAGGATGTGTTGGTTCCATCTGTATATCATCTCTATATCTGTTGGGCTGTGTGTGTCAGTCTGTTTGTCTGTCCATCAAGCACTGGACTCTTCTCGGAGGCCGAATCTCTTGAAGGCCTTCTGTAGCTCGCCTGCGTTGCCCGGTGGACAGGAGTTGGTTGGCCTCAGGGGGGCTACAGGGGGAAAAGGAAAAGAAAGATATGACAGTAACACCAATCAAGTCAGGGGATGAGCCATAGTTGTAGTAGTAGCAGCAGCAGAAGAAGTAGTAAGAGAAGCTGCAGTACGAGTAGTAGTAGTAGTAGTAGTAGTAGTAGTAGTAGTAGTAGTAGTAGTAGTAGTAATAGTAGTAGTAGTAGTAGTAGTAGTAGTAGTAGTAGTAGTAGTAGTAGTAATAGTAGCAGAAGTAGTAGTAGTAGTAGTAGTAGTAGTAGTAGTAGTAGTAGTAGTAGTAATAGTAGTAGTAGTAGCAGTAATAGTAGCAGAAGTCTTCATCGCCATCGTTGCTGTAATAGTAGTACAGCTTACTCTCGATATAACGAGGTCGTCGGGACCAGGGCTTTTTCCTCGTTATAACGAAACCTCGTTGTATCCAAACAGGATAAAAAACAATAAAATACATTGAAACATGTGTGCTTGTGTGTTCATTGTGTTTTACTATGTTTTCATATCCATAGCCGTCTTGGAAACATGCGTTATCAAACTGAAAAAAGGAATTGGAAACATGCGTTTTCAAACTGAAAAGGGGATTCATTTTTGCTCAACACATCATATACCTCGATATATTTTGACGTTTTGATAACTAATTGCATTCAATGAATTATAGACCATTCCCGATACGATGGGTGTTATTTTGCAGTAAATTAACAGGTCAATTGTTATTGTAATCTTCTGGACAAGAAAACATGCGGTTTCGTTGTTTGGACAAACAAGAGAATAGGCGGCGCAACGGGTTGAAAGGCCGAGATATGAGGGGAAGGTGGAGTTAGATAAGAGGTCTCGGTCGTCTGATAGGTTTTGCACAACGACGTAGCAACACCGTCATGATCGGCACTTTCTTTGTGGGTCATTCCAAAATTATTACGAGGGGGTTCCATGTAGAAGATTAACGCTGCCCTACATGCTTATACATGTATTTCATTTCGTATCGTGATGATTTCCAGCGGTATTCTAATTTCAGGAAGAATATTTTATTATCTCTTCAAATCTTTCATTGTCATGTTTTAGTATGTGAAATATACTTCACCCGTCCGAGATCACATTTGTTTTGTCAAGAAACCCAATCAATCGCTGCTCATCAGACACACCCCCAATTCAGCACACATCGTGTCATTGATTGCCGCGATGGGATCGGACTTGCAAACCATGTGCCCCGCCATGTGCTTTCAATGTACGTACGCTGTGCGAATCAGAAACTGTGCACCCCCAATTCAGCACGCGCCGTATATCATTGATTGCCGTGATGGGATCGGACTTGGAAACCATGTGCTTTCAATGTACGTACACTGTGCGATCGCTAAGGAGTGATGTATTAGAAACTGTGCACATGCTCCCGTTGTGTGGACGTGTATTACGAGATGTGTGTGTGGCTCCTTGCGGTGCCGGTGTTATGATGTCTCGATTTTTCCTTCCTCGTTGTAACGGGACGCAATTGTTATGTTTTTCTTTGTCTTGGGGTCAACAGAATAAGCTCGTTATAACGAAATCTCGTTGTAACCGTGCTCGTTGTAAGCGACGTGTTGCACCATAGGTTTGCATGTAGAAACTTTTGGGACCGAGAGATTTCTCTCGTTATAACGAAACCTCGTTATATCCGTGCTCGTTGTATCGAGAGTAAGCTGTAGTAGAAGTTACACTATCATTAGAAGTAGCAGTACTAGTATCAGTTGTTGTAACAGTTGCAATACAAGTAGTGGTAGGTGTTGTAATAATAGTATTTGTGCTTTCCAACAATTTACATAGTCATAGGTCTCTTTCATTTGTTCTATATCATGAAAAGAAAGTTTTTAATTTGAAACAAAAATCCAAGTTCTTTGCGTCAATCTCAAAATAATGATACTGTTGCTTGAAAGAATTCTCAATATTTTTTTTTCAAATTGACATGGTATTTCATTTCTTCATTTTTCTTCAAAATACAAATGTTTCTCTTTCTCTATCACATACTGTCAAAACACAGAACAGGCAAAAGCACAAGCCATTTCAAGGAAGAATATTTTAAAAATTCACCACTCAATGGTATGAAATGGATGGTAACAAAGATTAAAATACACCCTTAAAAAAAAACCTGCTCATGCTAGCAAAATAACAGTGCAAACACTTTTAAAAAAAATGGTATTTCAATATACAAGTTCCAGTTAAAATATTTTCACATTACATAGAAAGAGCATTCTTTGTCTTTCTGGAACTGCACACAATTCAGAGGTGCACTTCCTACACACACACAACAAGACAAACATCTTTACTCAAATGGTTCAATGGTGGTTGCAAAGATTGTAGATTAAATGTGATTAATTGTGATTTACACAAATTCATGCTGGTTATAAACAAAGAAGTGTCTGTGATCCATGGGTGGTGCTCTGTTGGTTATGATACATACAGACACAATGGAATAATGGAATACAAAAAGTCATGTTAAATATTCAATTCCCTAACACAACATAAAAACAAGAAATATTACTCCTTTTCTTGTTTTTACGTGACACAACTGACATATTCTAACCCGGGTAGGAAGGAAAAACAATGAATGGTTAGCATGATGTGTAATCCGAAGCCACAGAGAAATATAATATTTGAATTGATTTATATCTTTCTGCTTGATTTCCTAAGCATCAAATAAGAATACAATAATAACTACACATGTCAAGTATTATATGGTGCTGATTTTTTTAAAGCATCAATAAAATAAAAAATAAAAAAAGATACACATAACGCGCTATTTGAAATGAGTCAAAGCTTGACTGAATGAAAGCCCAAATCATATCATATAATACATTGTAAGAAGTGGAAGAAATCAAACACAAGGGTTTTCATAATGAGTCGAAGCTTGATTGTATGAAAAATCTGTAAATTAACATTTATAAAGAGGATTGGGTGAGAGATAGAAAGAGAGAGAAATAAAGATGTGTACCACTCCAACTGCTTCATGTTATTACTTAGATATTAACATGAGAGCAATTTTGCAGATGACAATTTTGTTCATAATGTACAACAATATCAGACATTGCAATTATATGATTTATAGTAGTTACGCCTCTGAACACCTCCCAAATATGTCCGATTTTATGGATACATACAGTACACACACACACACACACACACACACACACACACACACACACACGCTTATATATATATATACACACACACAAACACACAATCAAACAAAAACAAGTATTAATAAATACTATTTAGAATATAGTATTTATTAGTACACTCTCACCATGGAAACATTCAAAGAACATTTAAAAGCAAGTGTGTACACTGGTGACTACTGCTTTCAGTGCAAGTGCTTGCAAAGCTTCAAACGGGTTATATTTTGCTTAAATGAACAGTATTTGATTAGTCCTCTTAAGTCAAAATCTGACCGCTGTGTAGACTACAAATGCACAGGTCAAACATTCTTCAAATCAACTACATGTATCTCTGGATGTCATCCTATAGACTAAAGACATCCAGAGATTCCATTTTCAGGATAAAACAACTAACAAAAAAGCATAACTAATACAGATTAAATCTGACAATTTGAAGAACACATTCTAGTTATATAACTAGATATATATAACTAATATGAGACCACAGTGGCCCCCTCGCATGCATTGCCTGACATAGCAGTAGATGCTTCATGCATACTGCTGAATTTCCCCGAACCAAGAAATCACGATGTGCAATATATTAATCTAATTTCTACCAGTCATCTCCCACAATGCATTGCATCTAATGACTAGACTTCAGAAACTGGCAAGAAACCAATTCTCTCCGTTACTTTACAGTGTAACAGAAAAAAATGGATTCAATAACTCTGATTCCAAAGCATATAAATACCGTTTTTCTTTGGATATTTCAAAATTCTGATGCCTAAGCATACTCATTTGGACACTAGTACTGTTTCTGGAGTATATTGAGCTCTACCAAGTATTCAAACAGTCACATCTGTTCGCTACAAAAACAAACTATTACATTTCATGATCACTTAATACCACACTTTTTGTGGGTAATTATAAACTTAAAATTAGTCCTTAAACCGTGATGATCTGTCAATTTAAGTCGCAATATCCTCTGACTTGCCCTATTCCTCTAAGCTACTTTAATTCATATCTGGCTAAATCAACATAACAGTTGCCACCACATAACTGTATTAGTGACAAACCAAAATGTGATATTTGGGTCAACAACCGGTCAAGCATTATTTTAGGCGATACATAACAAATCTAGGCAGCTATGAAGTTGTATCCTGATCTTAAGTGCAGTAATCAGCAAACTACCCAGAAGTGAAAAAAGAATATTGTTGTTTTTATAATCTACATAGAAATGACCTTAACTCTTAACCTGCCGCTGTCGCATTTTTGCGACTAAGGAATAACGTGCCACTGTCGCAAATTTGCGACCAAACTGTAATGGGGAAAACCTCTGGCACAGAGAGGTTTTACCCCCGGCAAATTAAGAGCTGACATTTGTAAGTTGTAAGTTGTAAGTTCTGTGCATTTGTAAGTTCAAGTGCATACTGATAGCAGTGGACTGTCATCTTAGATAACATAAGATAATATGAAAACAAAAAAAATTGTTGTCTATCATGATTCGAATACAGTATTATCTAGACTGCATTCATACGTTGCGTGAAATTCTGACATAAACTCAAAATTCTTTGTAGTTGGCATGAAGTCGAGAGCTCCATCATGCATTCAAATGGCATTTCACAGCAGACTTATGATCCGTTTTTTTTGTTAGAGACGATTTAAAGCTGACTCACTCTTTGCCGAGCGCAATATAAACAATATTTGTGCATTTGCATAATACTACTAGGTGTAAAAAAAAAACCTGTTGACACTTTTGAAAACTAATAATAAAAAATATATATAATTTGAATCAAGCTGAAATCGACACGTCATAAAGTCAAGGGATGTCATTTTTTTTTAAAGCAGATTTTGTGACATTTCATCAATTTCTTTTCGTGTAATAATCCTGTGAATAGTTAATGAGATTTTCACTTATGGTCAAATTTGGATCTAAAAATCTGAATGTATCAGATAATCAATTAAGGACACAACAATAGCCATTGTGCATCACACATCTCAACCCACAACTTCTTTTCTGCCAGAAGCATCATGCATTATTAATGACACTTGATTGCAGTTGCTAGCAGACATCCTTTGACTTAATGATGTATCAATTTGTAAATTATTTTCTCTAATTTTTAAAAGAATCTTTTTTTTTTTTTCTTTTTTTTTCAACAATGAGTAGTTGTGCATGTAAGTAGCCTAAGTTGCAGTCCCAGACAATAGTGATGCCCAGTATTAAATGTTTTATATATATATATATTTGTTTTGTTTTTGTGCACACAGAGGTTGACTTCTTCTTACCACATCTAGAGGCGAGTGTCGCTGGAAAGAGGGGAATCTGGAAATAAGCAAAGCACTGGGTTCAAAACCACATCATGATTCAAAGCTTACAATCAAATCTGGCATGGGTGTATATCTCTCATAGACTGAAGTCATCATTAATCAAATCACATAAGGTGCTTTCATTCAACTATTAAAGACAACACTGTATATTGTAGACTAGGCTCCAGGCACTTGAGTCTTTTTTTTTATGGATACACAGCTACAACGAGAACTAAGACTGGACATTAAAGGTAGCCCATCCCGTTTGCAGACCTAATTCTGAAAGTTCCCTGACTTTGTCATCATTTGAGAGAGAGTGGCTAGATAACCTTTCCCTGGAATCGACAAAGCGTAATATTCAGTTTTGAGGAAATGATCTTCGATAATTGAACAAGCTTTCTTTTTTCCTACCACGAAAATAGTCCTAATTTCAAATTGTGTCAACGGTCAGCAATCAATTGGAATCAAACCTAAGTGGAAACTAGTTAGATTTTCATTTATTCTACAGGAGTTATAGTACCTCTGACCTTAAATTTTCACAATTGGTATCCCAAAGATATGTGCTAAATATGTGCAAACTTTCATAAAGTTTGCAGATGTTTGTAAAAGGGACAGGCCATCTTTAAGGCTTGCACTTCCCCCATGCCTAGGGAAGAGGACAGAGAGAAACAGGGCTAGTCTCCATGTTCAGACTCAGCTAAGGCTGCAGCGGTGCATCAGTAAACATAAAGAGTCTACAGTCTTGGCAGTAGGCTACATTCTGTATGTAGGAGATACATGTTCATCACTTGTTTGCTTATGTATCTAGGAGATACATGTTCATCACACGGTTGCTTATGTACAGGTAGCCATGTTGTACCCTTTGTAACCTCTGCGTAATTGAACAAAGAGATGGTTCCTTCTTACTAACAACATAGGGCTAGTACTCACTTTTGATTTGATAGCCTTACTATATGCAAAAGGCAAAGAAAAGTCATTTCTATTAAATCAGTTGTATCTGAGAAGTATCTGAGTAGTTTAACATCTGATTAAAGCAGAAATATAATTTTTTATTCCAGCGTTATCAATTTTCCTGGTTAGTGGCTATTCTTGCAACAAATACTGTATTCACCACACATGCATGTATGCATGATTAGTCAACTCAAAATAAATCAAATCAAGTACAAGAGTAAGTTAATATCATAATCATATCTAATTTCATAATAAAACAAAGAAATGAAGTACACTGCAGCACTTTTATTATAGCCTGCCCACACACAACAATGCTTTATGAGCTATACCAGTTTTGTAATTGCATTTTGGCTACAAGGGGAAATGAAACTGATTATAATGCTCTGAGAGAAGGTGACAGCCCTTGATTGGATGCTGAAACTGAATGATACAAAGCAACTCTTTTCCTCATAGTGCGCCTTTAGCAGGATAATAAGATGAGTTTTGCTTCCCTTGATAAAATGGTACTTGAACAGATAATGAACTAATCAATTGCCCAACTGATTTATGAACTTATGCAGAGTTTTAGGCCAATCAGAATACTAATCATTCCTCTTCCCTCATTAATTCATGTATACTTCTCTTTTCCCCTTGAAGAGTAAGTATTTAGCAATCACATCATAACCACAATGTGATTGTCTATAAACCACATTTTACTCCCCTTTCCAACGGTGGTATTCCAGAATGATCTTAAGTGCTCACTTAGGAGGTATCTTATCCTAAGTCTAAGATCCTCCTAAGTGGTATTCCAGAACAATCTTAAGTTTTCTCCTAAGTTTTCTCTTATCCTTATGCAAATTTATGCAAATCATAAAGTTAGGAGGATTGGTATTCCAGAATGCGCGTAAGAGAGGATTTAAGAGTAAACTTCTGAGAAAACTGAAGAAAGCCTTCCCCTGTCTTAGCTATTCAAAACACACGCATGATCATGATTGGTGTGCACGCACATAGTTGTGCTACCACAAAGTTAGGATCAATCCTAAGGGAAGGTCCTGATGAAATGCTGTGATTGTGATTGGCTGTTCATAAATGAAACACTTTCCTCCATTGTCTAATAAATGCGTACTGGGTGGAGTCTAACCCTCCCTCATTTGCATTAAGAGAGTCCTAAGAGGACGTTCAGGAATACCAATTTCTTGCTCTCTTAGGTACCTCTTAAGTTGGGGACTTAGGGCAAAACTTAAGATTTGTTCTGGAATATCACCCCAAGCCTTGCTCTTACTGTGGGCCCCAGCTTACAAGTCAATCATCACAAAATGCTGCTGATTGGAGTTGTGTCCACTCCTTGTGTCAAATCACATCAATGGCTCACAAGGATTACATGGGAGTAAATCACAATGCATTCTTTGGCATGCTGAATTTGCCTCATTTGCTCTGAAATCTGCTGTGGACAGTGGGAATATAAAATGATATATGCTTGTTTGTGGTATAAATTTGCAGTTTGCAATTTTGCCTTAATGCTGTAAATGCGTTAAAAGACACATACATGTAAATGTATATAATGTTCCCTTGCATTCTTTATTTGAATACATGCTTATGGTGCCGTTTTTAGATACAATAATTAGGAGCCCAAATAATGATCATAAATATATACACCATAATCTATAAGGCATAATTGAAAGTGAGTAATCGATTTACCACATATGCTCTGAAATCTGCTGTGGACAGTGGGAATACAAAATGATATATGCTTGTTTGTGGTATAAATTTGCAATTTGCAATTTTGCCTTCATGTTGTAAATGCGTGGAAAGACACGTTCCCTTGCATTCTTTATTTGAATACATGCTTATGGTGCCGTTTTTAGATACAATAATTAGGAGCTCAAATAATGATCATAAATATATACACCATAATCTATAAAGCATAATTCAAAGTGAGTAATCGATTTACCACCAATTTAGATATGTGCTAAATATGCTTTGTTAATGATGGCTTCTGTTTTAAAATTGCTTGATAACTTGGAATGATTCCAGTAAACATTGTACAATATAAATGTGTTCCCCAGACCAAAATTGACGGATTTGATAATGAAGTTATATTTCCCTTGATAAAAAAAATTACACTGCATATGAATTGTTTAATAAACAACTAACCTATGTACTGCTATGACCTGGTAAATCTATTAAAGAGGTGGGGCAAAATGACCATTACCAGAGGCTATAGCCGAGGGTAATTGTCATTCATCGGCAATGACAAAATATTTTATTGAAAATTAAGCAAAAGGTAGCGCAGTTCCATTGTGTTCATTATGTCTATAAACGTACAAACGCAAAAATTTTGTTGATAAGGTGAGCGCGCGCAACCAGCTGTCTCGTGTAGTCCTTAGGTATTTACTGTAGGTGCGGTATTTACATGGTTACCTGCCAACAGTTGCTAATGACGCGACACTGAGACAGTAACACACGCGTGACACATGCAGCCATCAACTAGTTGGTTTGGATATATCCCGGCCGTGATATAGTACTTTACCTAGCCATCACAAAGTACATTGCGCAAGCTGGGTATGAGTGATATAATATATTATATATACGCCACCCGAGTGAAATAACACATCATATATACCACCCGAGTCCTTGGATATGAAATGATGAATTTCTATGATTTGTGATGGTTATACACCAATTTGGTATTGTTTTGAATATAGGGAAACATAAAACAAAGTTACTTGTTACATAATCTAAAGTGACTTACATTCACTTCCGGGTTATTACACCAATGCGATGTTATATTTAATTAAAGCTGAACGAGAAGTCTGCAAACAGACTTGATTGCGACACTGCCTCACACCAAGATCCCACTAATACATGTGTACATACATCGGGAGTAGTCTCCATAGTTCAGACCCAATGGTTTAGATTCATTGCCAGCCTGACAAGTCTTTGTGCCTGCACACTACCCACACTGGAGGAGGCAGATAAGTGAAACTAAGACTAGCAACAGAAGGTCAGAAGCATATAAGCTGAATGGCCAAATTAGCAACTCATGGCTCACATGACTGTTGTGATCAGAGCAAGAGGAGAATAAGACTAGAGAGCTGGAATTAGCAATATCTTAACCAAAAGGACACAAATGAAAATGACTTGCATTTCAGATATGAGGAGAAAAGTTGTTTTATACCCTTATACAGTAATAGGCCTTCATCATTATTAGGATAACAACTTGACTCTATGACTGTTATGATCTCTAGAATCCGTTTGGATTTGAATTACAGTGTATATCAGATGTCACCTCTTCTTGGCCCTCCCCCTCTCTACCTACCTTCCCCCTCTTTTTCTCTCTCTCCCCACACTCTCTTTCTTTCTCCTCTCCCCCCCCCCCCACCTCCCACCCCTGTCTTGCTCTCACTTTCTCTCTCTCTCTATCTATGCACATATTTATAGACAGACAACAGACAGACAGACAAAGAAACAGAGAGTGAGTGAAAAGAGAGGAAGAAGAAAGAGAGAGAGGGCCAGAGAAAGGAAGAGGGAACGAGAAAGACAGGGACAAAGAGTAACAAAACATAAGTAATAAGCATATGACTTTGATAAAGGCATATGCCTAAACGCAGCTAACATCAAATGTTCTTATGTCATTGTCTAGTTTGCGTGTTATGAACACCTGATGGAGTAAACATTAGGAAGGACGGTGCAAACAATATTACAGGTAAGCTGCGCGATGAAACACCATTAACTTCATTGTCAAGTTACATGCAATGACAACAAACATATGACAATGAACTTACATCCAGCATATCCTCAAGATTATAAGGAAAAGTACCAGGAAATATGATATACATCATGGGACAAAAAACATATGATAATCAGTTTTTAAATATGGTTATGACTTGCGAGAATGTATGAGATGGTTTTAAAACCATGACATGCATATTATGATGTAACCATGAGATGTGTTAGTGGCCAATCAGACATGCCTTGAACAAAGCTCTTAATCAGATAATCCCCCTGAGATTAAGTTAGTTTTGATAAAAGCAGAATCATAGCAGAAACATACTAGTGAAGGCTGGTGAAAATCCATCAAAAGATAAGAAATTTATGATTTTGTGTTACATGTTTCTTTCATGTTTATGCTTTTATCAATACTAACATAATTTTAGGGTGGACTATCCCTTTAAATAGGACATTTCGCCCTACCGAAAGGTTACCCTCAATGAAATCAGACATAACAGCTGAGATGATCAGTGAAAGCTTTCACAAAATTGATAAGTAATGAGGAAGTACAACAACGCTTTGCAAATGTTGATGTTGGACTTGCCATGTGTAGAGGTACTTCAGTGAACACTTCTACCTGAATGTGACATTGGAGTAGGTGTTGCCATTTTAAGGAGTGAACAAACTTCAAACCTTCATACGTTCTCTATCATTTGTCTGATTTTTCGCAAGATATCACAATTCACTTGCTACGGTTTTTGTTGGCGCTCATTGAAAGTAATCTTCTATGAGGGTAAATAGTCCAGAAACAGATCATGCAAAACAATTTAGTATTAATGAACGATTAGCATTATTTAGTTTCACTTGGGGCATGTTGCCAGAGAATGGACTGTAATCCAACATGCATACCAGGATCAATTTAAGTCATAAATAAATGAAGATATGGTGTGTGTGTGAGATTTGATTAATTCATGTTAAACATGCATTGTGTCCTTTATGAATTGGAGACTTTTGGTACCAACAAACTTTCAAGACACATTATCTACATTTGATATGAGGGAGGATGTAAATGGACAATTAATAACACAAAGAAACAAACCATACAATATCAACTATTTGAAATCATAACGCCTGAAGACATAGATGGGAATATGGAGTCGTGATTCGTGTTGGATGCTACACAGATCATGCATCATTCAGCATTATGAGACACATGCCAATTCTTTCTGTCCAGTCCAACTCACTCTTGAAATGGTGTAATACGGGAGATGGGATCCCAGTCTCTGCTGCTTCTTCTGGCACAGATTTTAAGTGTGTGCAGTAACCGTGGTGACTGCGGGACTTGCGGGGGAGAGGGGGTGGGGTTGGAGTTGTGCCTAGGGGAAGTGGGAAGAGTCATATTACAGGCAGGGTGAAGATGGTGATGATAGATATTAAGAAGAATACAGCAGTAAAAGAAAGATACAGAGGGAGACAGACAGTGAAGAGGGAGAGAGAAAGAGAGAGAGACACAGGCATAAAGAGAAAGAAAAATACAAATAGAACATATCAAGATAAATGTAGTGAGAAAGAGGGAGAGAGAGGGGAGATGTTGATAGAGAAACGTTAGTGGAAGGAGAGGAAGGGGGAGAGGGAGAGAGGGGGAGAGAGGGAGAGAGAGAGAGAACAAAAAGAGGGACATAATGAATGACAGACAGACATACAGAGAAAGGAGAGAAGAGGTAGAAAGTCATAAAAGAAACCAGAGAAAAAGAAAGAGATGATCAATTCGTTTACACAACACATATTGGAAATGCCATGAAACCAGAAAACCCAAAGTGAAAGTAAACATGAAGAGAAGAATACAATAGCCAGAAGTTTGAAATTATGTTTGGATTGGCAAAACAAGTCCAAAATATAGTGTGTCAGGAACAGAAACAAGTGGAGTTGTGAAAGATACAAGAAGCCACAGGGCATGGGTGTTATGAGAATGGCGATGAAATGGGGAGAAAGGGGTATTTTGAGTAGGGAAAATGAATGGGGAAGGGCATAAAATACAGAACAAAGTCATAATTCTAGGTTAGTTTTACTTTAAACCAGTTTTGATGCATGTATGTTCTCGATGGAAAATACACGTTTCTCAGATCTAAGTTGTTTTAACATGTCAACAATGTTTTCATCATAACAAAAATACTCCAATGTCAATTAGACACATGTATTAAAAGTGGATAATAGTCTGCATGTACATGAAATGAAGATAGCTACCAGAATCTCCATTCTACCTTGCCACTTGCAAAGCAAAGCAATTATGTTAAAAATGGGTATTAAATTGTCAATTACAAAACGCATAGCCCCGTAGTAAGTTATTGCCACCAAATGTTCTTTCAAGCATCTGATACCATTTCACATCAAAGCAGCTCTTTCTTTCTTTCAGAAGCGGACTAATTCTAAAAGTTTTAAAGGAAGAAAGCCAAACACCACCTGAGGTAGAAAAAAATCTGAACCAAGGAGCTGTTCCAATTCACTAAAAATCCAGTTAACCCAGAGTTTCCGCTCTACAGTTACTATGACAACAGAGCATAATGCGTAATCTTGGGTAGAATAGAGAGAGATTATACACATGTTCCTTTCCCTGCTGTTTGCTGGCCCTAAGTGTGGGACATTCAGTTTCACTGGTTACCATGGCAACAATTCCATATTGAAATTTTGTACATGGAAAATGCTATTGGTTGTGTAAGTTGCGTTGATGTGGACTAAATAAGTAAGCTTATGAAGTTGTCAACGGGGCAGCTTTTTTTTAAGGATGTATTAATTGAATATTAAGACTTTATAACATAAATGTTGGAATTATGCTATAAATACAGACTGTAAATATATGCCTTGTAACCTGCTGGGTCAGTTTAATGAAATAAAATGAACTATAGGCAGATACCTATATCAATCTATCCCAAATAGTGTAAAAAGCACATATAATTCAAATATACATGTATACACTAATGAAACTAGCGAAATACTTGCAATAAAAGTTTAGTACACATAACAAATGCACAAATATATCAGTACAAAATTGCTGGTATTAACTACTAGTTTGGTGTTTCTATAAATTTTATACATGAGGCATTGTAATCAATTAGATGTACCTTTTCACCAATAACATTTTGATGAACTCTGTAAAAAGCATAATGAAGAACTATCCCAATAGCATAATAATGAACTATCCCGATAGCATAATGATAAACTACCATGATAGCATAACAATGGACTATACACTAAAGGAATTATTACAGGCTGTTAGCACAAATCAAAGGTTGATATCTGACAATCTAACCCACAGACGATGCTAGATTGCTGGGTAACTATATGTTATGCTGTGGTTTTCAATTGGAAACAATATGGACTTCTATTACATCTGATTACAGGGGCTCTCTAAGGATTTTAAATCTGCCAAATCTGACATAAACAGTCAACAATTGATGTGCACACATAATATATAACACTCTCAGAGCCATGTTGCATATAGGTTTTCAAAAATTGTAACATACCATCAATAGTAACTGCCATGGCAACAGGTGCAATAACAAAAGCTCATTGGCTTTTGCCACGGTAAATTACAATAATTGGAAACCTATATATGCAGCATGGCTCTGGGCAGACTTTATACCTACAGTGTGTATCTGAAAGAGAGAAAAGTATTTTCCACTATAACCCCTACTTTGAATAAAGCATCCCCATATATCTGTGATTATGATGCCATGCGAGCACATATCCATTGGGTTGCAATTTCTGTTGGTTCTTTCTTTGGTTGAGGCGATGCAGAAGGGGGGGGGGGAGGATCAAAGTTCTACACTAACAATACTCGTGCAAGCGACAAGACATCAAACAGCAGAAAGAAGAGTGGGAAAGGGGTTGAAAAGAAACATGATAAAAATATTTGCTGTACAATCATTTTTATCAGTTTGATTAAAGATTGTTGATTGTTAGTACTAGCCTTTTGCTTCACTTAATAACAATCAATACAAAAGGTGCCAACCTTTGTCAAAAAAGAGAGGAAAGGGCTAAAGAGATTATACATGTAGTCCCTTCTGCAGTAATTATGCAATCAAGTTTTACTCTTATCATTTGAAAGTTTAAAATGTGTTTTTTAAAGAGACAAAAGAGCATCATACTAATTGCCCTCATGGTGAAAGTTTTGCCACTCTTGCAAGAACCTGCAAATGATGACCAAACAGAATGCTTGTTTGAAGTAAATCTTCCTCTTAATTGGTTGCTTCATGATAATTCCCCGGGGGGAAGAAGATGAATGAGAAACCAAGCATAACGGATGATTGCTTGAAAGAAGAGGTATTCATATTTGTTTTCAGAAAAATGATAGCATCATGGAAAGGCAAGGAGAATAAGAATCTTACCACTACCACCATCACCATCACCATCATCACCACCACCACCGTAGCTGGTACCCTCCTTTGCACCATGATGTGTCCTCATATTGATGTAGCCCACATCACCGTGGGGTAACTTGCCAGCGTGCGCCGCTGCCACTGCTGTGGCTGCGGCATTTGGAGAGCTCATGTAGCTCCGCATCTTGACGTAGCCTGTGGAGGTGTTGCTAGGCGACGTCGGCTGCTCGAGGTGATGGGAGGGGGGTTGCTGCGGGGAGAGAGTGTGGCTCCCGACTAGGGGTGTATTGTGGGGCCGGGGTGTAGGGGTAGGGGTGAAGGGAGGTAGAGGGCGCCGGAGCATTTGGAGGGGCATGCAAGCAGGGCCAAGAGGCATGATAGAAGCCCAGAAGTCATGCCAAGTAGAGGAAGGAAAGAAAAAGCAAGAGGAAACAAGAGTAAGGAAAGCGACTTACTATGGTTCATGCAACTGATACAGATGTAAAGCAACAGCTTTCAACACCAGAAACACTGCACATCATTTAGATAACATCTGCATGTGAACATTGTACTCTGTACAGTTACTTTATTGATTAAGGAAGATAGCGAAATTGAGATTTTGACACTGCTTAAGCGTTCTACCTCACATACTTTTATCATTCATTTGATTTGAGTTTTTGACAACAACATATAAACAGAACAGGACAGCTATACTACAGTAAATACAGCAAATATAAACATCAAGTATTGACTGATGAAGAGAACAAGTTTGGAGGTTTAGAGATGGTTTCTTCATGTGAATCCTGAAATCATCTCTAAACCTGTCACTTTAGAATGGTTGGGCTAGGATTAAGGGCAATTCTTGCCACCATACAATCTCAAGAAGCAGTTTTTGTCTCAAGCTCCTGCTCAGTATCTCTAATCTATTGAACTCAAGCACAAGCATGGAGCAGGACAGGGAAGGGGAACATGAGCCTAGCTCCAAGGGGATAACAAGCAGTCTGTTCCTCACTCACACACGCACTGCTCCAATCACAACCAAGGCTGACACATACTAGCAGCAGAGAAGGAGAGGAAATGAGGGCTAGTCTGTGTGCCTAGACTCTGTTGTGATTGCAGTGTGGAAGGAAGAAGTAACACCCAGTCTGGAACGCAGGCTAATTGATGTACAGCCATTTTCTAGCACAAACATGTGGGGCCTACTGCAGTCATAGGGGGAGAGCCACAATGCAGTTTCCGTCTATCAGCATGTGCTGTAAAATGGGCCATGCGCAATCCCATCATGCACCTCACACCCTTGTTCCTTCCTACGCCATGAATGCATTCACATCCTCTTGCCTACATTACAGTACCAACCTGATAAGACCAGAATCAAGTGCACATGAACAAATTCAATGTTATATTGAATTGAACCTGATATACTTTGAATGCATGGCAACATAATTGTGAATACACTTCTCTTCTCTTTCGATATAAATCATTTACCAGTGCTTTATGATGTGGAAAAGATGGAAAGAGAGATAAACTGACAGAGAGTTGATATGTTCAATCCTCTTCATTGTTTTGATGTTTATGCCTTAACACATATTGTTCTGTGTTCATGTTGTACTCCTATTGATCGGGTGACTCTGTTTGCCCTCTCAGTCCCACATGCAATAACCTGTGTAGTAATCAATATGAAACAATGCTTCGTGAGTACTTAACAGGTTGCAAGAATCCATTATACATTAATAGCTCTCCTACCTGCCCCGGGTGGGAGGGGAGCTTCACGCAGAGGCATGTCATCTTCCGACGTCGCTGGGGCGTATGTGTCGGTCTCCTCGTCGAACGACTCATTAACGCTCCTCAGAGGCGATCTCATCGAGACTACTGATGATGACCTTGAACCTGAGAGAATGGTGAGAAAGGAGTTTGAGGTTAGCAGAGCTTACTCTTCACACTTTACAATGTCAAGCAATACACACAAAACTGATACAGAGTCAAACTCATCTACCTCAGAAGAAGCTCACGAGCCTCTGTCAGCTTCTTCACACAGGCTTTACTTGTTGCTTGTCGTATCACTTGTTTGTTGAACTCTGTCTAGAAATAGAATAAACTTTGTTTGCATTGTGCGTGGGGATGAAATAAACCACCCTCCAATCATTCCAACCAGATTTTCAATTTATTGCTGTAGCGCCTATCACACAGGTCTACCATCAAAGAAACACAATTTCTTTTTTGGTATATCTGATTCAACTTCAGTTCACAGTGGTTGATAAATACTTCATTAGATGCATAATATAAATATAAACTATTTTCCCATTAGTATTAGTGGTACTAGTAGTAGTAGTGTTGAAGTAGTAGGAGTAGTAGCAGTAATAATAAGTAGCAGTAGTAGTAGTAGGATTAGCAGTAGTAGTAGTAGTAGTAGTAGTAGTAGTAGTAGTAGTAGTAGTAGTAGTAGTAGTAGTAGTAGTAGTAGTAGTAGTAGTAGTAGAAGTAGTAGTAGGAGTAGTAGTAGTAGTAGTAGTAGTAGTAGCAGTAGTAGTAGTAGTAGTAGTAGTAGTAGTAGTAGTAGTAGTAGTAGTAGTAGCAGTAGTAGTAAGTAGAAGAAGTAGTAGCAGCAGTAGTAGTAGTAGTAGTAGTAGTAGTAGTAGTAATAGTACTAATAGTAGTAGTAGTAGTAGTAGTAGTAGTAGTAGCAGTAGTAGTAGTAGTAGTAGTAGTAGTAGTAGTAGTAGTAGTAGTAGCAGCAGCAGCAGTAGTAGTAGTAGTAGTAGTAGTAGTAGTAGTAGTAGTAGTAGCAGTAGTAGTAGTAGTAGTAGTAGTAGTAGTAGTAGCAGTAGTAGTAGTAGTAGTAGCAGCAGCAGCAGTAGTAGTAGTAGTAGTAGTAGTAGTAGTAGTAGTAGTAGTAGTAGTAGTAGTAGTAGTAGTAGTAGTAGTAGTAGTAGTAGTGGTAGTAAGTAGTAGTAGTAGTAGTAGTAGTAGTAGTAGTAGTAGTAGTAGTAGTAGTAGTAGTAGTAGTAGTAGTAGTAGTAGTAGTAGTAGTAGCAGTAGTAGTAGCAGTAGTAGTAGTAGTAGTAGTAGTAGTAGAATTAGTAGTAGGGTTCCACCAAGGACTCATAAATACAAAAAGGCAATAAAACGGAAGCCTCAAGTTTTGTGTCATGATCATATGCCACATGGTAGTCAAGTGGATAAGTGTCGCTGCCTGGCAAGCACTAAATCAAGTCCTGCATAGACTTCTTTTTCTCTGCTTATATTTATAAAAACGGATTAATCAATCAATCTTTTTACTATGGCAAGAAACAGCAAAACAAAGATGATATCAATTCAGGGTATGTTTCAAACTAACTTCTTGTGGGTACTGCGTCTGGCACCAGGTAGTTGTCTTCTGGTTCTTGGCCAAAGGATGGGTGGTGGTGAAGGGACGGCGAAACGTGGGCGTCGTCCATGCTGTATGACTGCCGCTCAAAGTTTGCTCGCCTGATGCCTGCTGACATCTCACCATTTGATGGGTCCGTCCCTGCTTGAGCAGTACAAGATACAAGTTGGATTAAGTTTTATTGATTTGTTTTGCTTAACTGTTTATTTTGTACATGAAGACCGCATTTTGTGCCCTTTTTATATTTTTTTATCACAACCTGTATTAAAGTAACCTGTACATAAGACCATTTGCTCATAAAGATCACAATTCTTGTCGCCCTTGAGCCATCTTGCATACAGCTTTTACTGTATTACCATGACTTCTCACTTCTTGGTATCATTCATAAACCTCATTTTAATTCATCAATTATTAAATAAATTTGATCATCTAGGCCTTGATTGATGGAACCGCCCAATGTGTTCTTGAAAAATGTAAACATTTCAGGGTTAAAGAAGGATGCCTCTTCATGTCCTTTTCTGCCTCTAGCACGGCGATCCCCTGATGACCTACTGGGTATGCTGATGTCATAAACCTCTTTTTAATTCATAAATTATCAAATAAATTTCATCATCTAGGCCTTGATTGATGGAACCATCCAATGTGTACACGATGAATGATTTAATTTCAGAAGCACTGTGATCCCCCGATGACTTACTGGGTACGCTGATGTCGTAGTTTGGGGAGGGTAAGTGTGGGTCCTTCTGGAGGGGCAAGAGATGACCCCCGCTTTCCTGGATGAAGAACCACATCAGCTCGTACATAGACGCAAGAACCGGAGGCTACGAACAGGAGATGGAGAGTAGTGAAAGATGACATCAGCAACATAAACTGTGATCCTGGGGTGGGATTCTGAATTTCTTCCTACAATGTGCCTCATCCAAATTAAAGAGGGTTTGACAATGGCACACCCGTAGTATTTCTTCACCAATGGTTGAATGTTCCATCACTTATCAGCCAATCACAATTAGGAGAATTTAGGACTTCCCCCTGAGGGTTTATTCTTAACTTCACTCTTTACCTCACCCTGTCCCCACCCTACCCCTATCCATGCCCTATCCCTACCCTATCCCTGCTATATCCCTACCGCATCCCTACCATATCCCTACCCTACCTGGCCCTACCCTACCCCCTCATCTCTACCCTATCCCGACCCTCATCCCTACCCTTTCCCCACCCTTTCTCCACCCTTTCCCCACCCTTTCCCCCACCCCATCCCTACCCTTTCCCAAACCTATCCCTACACTATATCCACCCCATCCCTACCTCTACCTTATCCTCAATGAGCAACAGAAAGCCTCCTTCTTCAACATGAAGTGCCTGATGAGGCCTTTGCTGTTCCTCTCCCCTTCTTATCCCCATCCCTACCCTACCGCACACCCATCCCTACCCCCATCCCCACCCCCATCCCTACCTTATCCTCAATGAGCAGCAGGAAGCCCCTCTCATAGGGGTCCTTCTTGAACATGTAGTGCCTGATCAGGCTCTTGTTGTCTGTATCCTGCCTGACAGACAGGGTGTACTGTCCTGGGTGCGCTTCACTCTCCCTCAAGAGGAGGTCTCCGTTCGACGTCGACTGGTGGAGGATCTGTTCTGCCTTGTTCCGCGATATCTTCCCAAAGAACCACACCGGGGGCAGAATCTGGCTCAGCGCAATCTCATCAGGGAGGAACCGGTACTGAAGGAATGAGAACACAAATGGAGTAATATACAGATAAATCTATCTACAACTAGGGAAAATAGTTTTTATGCACAGATTATTGACTGATGCAATTTATACTCAAATTGCTCTGAAGAGAGTCAGTCAAGTCATCTCTACAGACAGGTGGCCTATATAAACGATGGTCTTTCAAGTCGAATTTCATCATATATAATTATGATTTGATAATTTATTGGTCATTGTAACATTGAGCTCAGAATAATATTTTCAAACTAGAAGGAACACACGAGGAAGAGAGAGAGAGATAGAGGATATTTCATATCTTCCAAAGAAGCACACTGGAGGCAAAATCTGGCTCAGTGAAACACAATCGGCGAGGAAACAATACAACAAGATCAAGATATCGCAGGGAAGGAAAGAGTGCAGACAACAAGTAATTAATGTAACTCCATATTGATTAGACATCGCCGAGTCAGGCTCTGCCCACATCTAGATTCTTTGTGGAGGTACATTAATTACTTTCTGTTTGCACATTTTCCTTCTCTGTGATATCTTGATCTCGTAGTATCTCCACAAAGAACCTAGATGTGTGCAAAGCCTGACTCGACGGTGTCTGGTATCTGGTATAACAAGATCAACAAAGAAAGGATAGTGTACAGAAGTAACAATTTTAAAAATCTACCTTGTGACCTATGTACACGTATCTCAGAAAAGCCTACTGAAACTAAACACTCAGAAAGAGAAAGCAGGGTTGCTGGACATCTGCCCAAACATCCCCACTGTGTATAGAAACTGACTCAGCGCTAACTCGTCAATGATTGCTACATTAATAACGGCGTAATTATGACAAGAATCAACAGTCTACAATACCAAATATAAGAGGAGGAGAGACATCTGTGAACCAAAACATGAAGAACAACGGATACCAGTTTATTCTTGTTTATCATAAATCCACCAATCCATTCACTGGAACAAATCAGACAATACATGTGCATGTTCCAATGTGTATAACGATGCATACAAATGTAAATGACAAAGCACTTATGTTTTTCTGTCAGATGGTCATGGAAAGTGAAATTAAATGATCAGAGAACACCAATAAGAACTCTCATTAGTGTCTGACGGAAACTATATAACTACAAGTTAAACAGTCTCACTCTCGTATCCTTAAGCTCATGTGCAATTATTTCCCTTTCCTTCCTTAATAACTCGAATTATACGTAAAGTGTAAATGTTTGAGAGGGAAAGATGTGGCAATACACATGGAAATTGGTAAAATAGGGGGAATATAGCTCTTCTACAGGTAAACATGAGCCCAGCAGCTTAGGAAAATGATACATGTATCTCGAAGAGCTTGCAATACAGCAGTATGTAACAAAGGATAACTTTTAACCCCCCAAAAAAAACTTTTGAGAAAGTTTGAGGTAATAGACTCATTTCCAGACTGTGGCCAATTTGAGGATATACTTTGTACCCTTTATTAACCTAATTAATTAATTAGGCAGCTGCAATGCAGCAAAAAATAGCATCATACATGTATACCATCACTTAATCTAGCTGAATCATAACTTTCATTCCATGATTAACTGTACGCATCAATTGACCATGAATGGGTCTAAACTGACTGGGTAGGCCCTTGAAATTGTCAGTTTCATGTGACTTTCCACTACCATGGGTCCTGTACATTATGTGTAACATGGAAGAGAAGCATACATCATGCTGGATGTGCAGTTACAAGAACACAATCGTCAGTATCTTTGGGGAGTAGAGATGCTGTGGAGTAGAGATGCGTACATGTATCATGGGCTTTGAGAAAGGTCCACTCAATCTTGTCTTTTGTATTGTAAAAAATTACATATCAATGAACTCTATTGGTAAATGTTTAGTACTGCATGTTGTTCCAGTGGTAGTTGGAACATTATTTCTTTTTTCTTTTAACACAGCAAACCAATCTGATTGGACTTTTTACAGGTACGACCCACTTTAGTGAGACTGCTTGCATGACCAGCTATGTGTATCAATAATAGTTTCCTCTTGAGGTGTCTATTGTACGTAATTGTTTAAACAAATAAACAAGATTCAGTGGCTGTAGGAATATAATCATGACTGTGTAACACAAAAAATGCTAATCTCAAAGACATCCAGCAATAGGAACGTCCGTGGCGAATAATGAAATAGGGGGAAACAATGTCCTACATTTATACAGCACATTATAACACATTTTCATTTTCATGTGATACACCATTTGTTGAATCTATCCTCACCCCAACCGCGTTCCCATAAGCATCAATTTTCACTGTTTGGTACGAATATATGTGTTAAAGAATAGATTTCCATTGGATCAAGTTCTACTTTTCCACGGCCCTCTGTGTTGACATCTCATTCAGAGGTGTTATGAGACACACAATAGATAATGCTACCCATTTTCATTACGCATCTGTTTAGAGCTCAACTGAGCAATATTGCAACACCTGCTCCCCCTGTTCAGGAACAATATATATCAGCGGATAAGGGTTCATTTTAGTACATCATTATTTTTTTTAATTATAGAATGTTCTTCTGGTAACAACAGTATGAGCACAAGGCCAGAGTCTAGTCAAGGGTCTCTCTGCAAGAGTCACAAGCCCTCACCATGATACCACATGGCCCATTTCTTCTAACTGTACTGGTGAATGTGTTTCAATCAGTAGCTTGGATTGGCCTCCACTTCACATGCAGACCAATTCAGCCGCAATCAAATGTAAAAATCGCAAAGATATTAGTTCACATTCACTAATTGTGACAACCCATCAGCTTGTGGCTACTTGGGTCATTTGTGAAAAGCCAATCACTATCAAACATTTGTTATCGGGACTTTCTCCTCTTTTTTTTCTCAACTTTGTGGACGTGCTATTCACTGTGTGTACATCAATCATATACATGTATGTGTGTATCTCCACAGACGTGCATGTACTATTGTCCCTCATTTCTTGGCATGTACTAATGTTCATACATTTGAATATCTACAAAAGTTTCTTCCTAAAGATAGGGAGAAGCATATATATATAGAAGGAAGACAATTAGAAAGCAATTGGGAATATAATTTTGATAGGAAAAACTAGACTTAGGGAAGAGTTCTGACTTCTGCAGGAATTTAGGAAAACCATTCTTGGAGTGTGAGTGAAAATTAAGCACTCATGCAGAGTACATACAGCGCAGCATTTTCTGGATAATGAAGCTCTCCCTCGTTGAACTTTATAAGAGATATCCTGTTGAGGTAGGAGTCGACTCCTCCAAACAAGTAGGCGTGACTATAATCAGACAATCAAGCTCATTAACCGATTTGCGCTTCTCTGCTGCTTTTTTCCTTCCTAATAGTAGTTAAAGGGGAACATTACCCCTAGGCCGAATTAGTCTGAGTCAAAGCGAAACAAATGAGAGAACATCAATGAATAGTCAGAGAACCAATAAGATAATACTTCACACTCACAGTACAACGTGTCCTGCAAATGACTGTTGACCTGTTTGTAATAGTTCTGAATAGAGCTGATCAGAGGGCAAGGTGAGAAATGAACAAGATTATAGAGTAAAGAATAAGACATTCATCTGTCAGAGACTAATTTGATGTGTTTGTTGAGTTCAGTTAGTTTTTTGATTGTTTAGGCTGCAAAGACAAGGGTGTGCAGTCTGCTTGTTTGTGAGACACTGCTACAACTACATATGGACACTTAAAAGGTAACTCATCCCTTTTGCAGACCTAATTCGGAAAGTTCCCTGACTTTGTCATCATTTGAGAGCCTTTCCCTGGAATCGACAAAGCATAATATTCGGTTTTGAGGAAATAATCTTTGATAATAACAATTTATTGATCAAGCTTTCTTTTTTCGTACCACAAAAATAGTCAAATGAAAGTGAAAACTAGTTAGATTTTCATTTATTCTACGGGAGTTATAGTACCTCTGACCTTAAAATTTCAGGTGGTATCCCAAAGATACTTTATGTGCAAACTTTCATGAAGTTTGCAGATGTTTGTAAAAGGGACGGCCATCTTTAAGTCCAGTTTATATACCATAATCATAATACTGATGCACGTTGGTAATAAAGTTTCCAACGAGACTCTGAAGACACAGTTCATACACCAAAAAAGCTGTATTATTGCTATACTGTAGACACGGTGGACTCTCCCGACACCCCTACATGTACATGTAGCTACAGCAAACATGTGACGGTGACATGTTCCGCTAAGCAATACTAGTGTTGCGGTTACTGAATCACATGCCAGAGCGTGATGCACAATCCAGAACTCGCTTCTTGCAAAATTGAGGTATTTTTAATAGGTCTCGATCCGGAAAATAGCGGCAAAACAGCCAAAAAAATAAGGAGAAAGCAAATACTGCAGTATCATTTGAGTGACTCCTATTCGTATACACAGCTATCTGTAATGCACCGGCAAAATTGCCACAAATGTTGCACTTATTTTGCGGATAGGTGGCATACAGTTTATGAACGGCGTTTGTGGCTACTACCTTCTCCCTCTAAGAATGAGAATGAAAGAATGCCTTGCCTTATGTGTTCAGACCTACTTGTGATAACAGTGCTTACTAGTCTTCATATCCACGCACTGTGTATGTTCCTCCACTACACAGCTTGGAACCTAGACATTTTGCTTTTTGCATGATGGAGTAAACACATTTCCATAGAAGTGACTTACGTAGGAGTTGTCTGTGTACTGTTGTACATCGCTGAATGAGCTCCCTCTCTTCCTCCCCATGGCTGCCTGCTGGGAGAACTGCTGCATTTGGGCCGGAGAGCTCCCTCGCCTGCTCCGAAGAGGCTTACCCTGGTTGTACTTCCTCGTGGTCTCCTTCTGGGTGATGTCGGCCAGGAGCTCCTGTTGCCCTGGTAACAGTCTCCCATGATCCAGCTCTTCACCCTATGTATGAGAGAGGGAGATATCACCATCAAATTTATTACTGGAATTAACGACTGCGACAAACCCTCTTCCTGAATGACGCTATACTTCCATGTACTGTAACTAGTCTACCAGCACAGACACAATTGGGAGGCCGTCTCCCATAATATGCTTGCACTGTCTGTGACCACACCTACTGAGCAGTCTCCCTACGCATTCTCATTGACTAGTGAACCCGTGTCAGTTTCTAGGACTATTTCTAGATTTATGGAGACAAAACTGTTATAATGCATGCATTATAAAAAAATATTGAAAAAATGGGAATTCACAACACAGTATCAATACAGAACAAAATTATATCAAAAATTTTTAAACACAAACACGAACTAGCTTCTTTATGATATGACTGATTTTTTCAAAACTGTTGCCGATTTGTTGATCTGATTTGTCTGCCGTCATTCAATACATCACATTAATGAGGATCTCATTTCCATTTTAGTATCAGGAAATACTTTGGTAGATTTCTCTTGTACATACAACTGTACTGTCCATACTCCACACATTCTCCAAATCAGCTGAGAACAGATTGATCTATTTGGATGTACAATTCAAACAAGTCTAGCAGTCATCCAAATGTATGATGTATGAACTTGTTACTTTACACATTTCATCTCATGTTTCCAATCAGCACTGTATTCGTTTCAACTAATACAAATCTTGTTCACACTTTGGTGGATGGAATAAATGTGCTCTTCTCTGACTTTAACATAATGATGAACTATGATTCAGAAACATATCAAACTACCAGTAAACTGTACATGCCCACATATGTGGTTTTAAATAATACCATTTGTTTAAGCTCACAAACCACTTGAGCAGAGAGATACTGTATAATAGAATGCTGTACATTGTTTATTTGTATTTGTCATTTGAAGGGTGGTAAGCCATTTCCTGAACTGGAAATCAGTGTTTGTTATGCCTTTAGTAAATAAATTAATAAATAAATACAGATATTATATAAATTCTGTAATACACTGGACCTAAATTTCAGTGACACTGTATTATAGCATTCAAATCCACTGAATGGCTCTATTTTCATGGGCAAAGATCCTTTAAATGCAGGTATTTAGGGGCAATTTACTTCCTGCTCTAACTTGGTATTAGGCACTATTAAAAAATGTCTAACTGCAGTTGCTGAATACAAATATCATAATTTTGTATGGTTTCCCATGATAGCTGATGCCATAATGCATTTTATCTGATGGAATTACACTCAAGCCAATTGAGCAGCAGTTTTGCTTGGCACGCAAAGGATAAAGCATGTACTGAGAAGACAAAAAGTCTTCAAAATGTGATCGTGAGCAATCTTCTTACCAATGGTCTTAAATTCATGTATTGTCCGTTATAGAAACTTGCTGAAAGATATTTGCCTTCATATGATCCACATTTTGAATAATTAGGGATTAAATCATGAATCCTTGAAATGTTTGGCAATTTGAGGATTTGTGATTCAATCACTCATTACTTCCAAATGTGGATAATTTTAACGCAAGTAACTTTCAGCAAGTTTCTGTAATGGACAATACATGAATTTAAGACCATTGGCAAGAAGATTGCTCACAATCACCTTTTAAAGGCCTTTTTGTCTTCCCAGTACAGTATACTCCTTTATCTCTCAGTACCAAGCAGGGAAAACCCTATTGCCTGATTACACAGCCAATGCAGCTACACTACAGCTCAAAGCAATTGGCATAGAGAAAGGGAAAGGGAAGAAAGGGAAGGAGCCACAAATTTGAACCTGCAGTATATTTTGTCCAGTTCAGCATGAAACAGGATACTTTTTAGGCTAAAGCATCATGTTTTATGCTGAACTAGACCAAACATACTGCGGTTTAAAACTGCAGCTCCTTCCCTTTCTTCCCTCTCCCTTTCCCTATGGCAATCCCTTTGAGCTGGAGTGTATGGTTCGAGGAGGGTTGATTCACTGACATCACTAGGCTGATAGCTCCTTGCCAGCTGGCAGAGATCAGCGAGGAGCGCCACTTTAACGTATTGGGATGTCCTTTTCATAAAAACAGGACCAGAAACACTGATTATGACTATCACATTCAAGCAGAAAAACATTTCTTTTCAAGTGTTTACTTGGCCTTATATAAAAACATGACCAGAAACACATTTCATTTGAAATACTTAATATATGAATATGACTAACACATTCAAGCAGAATAACATTTCTTTTCAAGTGTTTACTTGTATTGGGATAGCCTTTTATAAAAACATGACCAGAAACACATTTCATTTGAAAAACTCAATATAGAACTTACACATCTAAGCAGAAAAATATTTATTTTCAAGTATAAACATGCATTGGTATAGCCTTTTATGAAAACAGGACCAGGAACATCATTTTGAAAAAAATGAATCTGACTAAGTGCATTAAAAAATACACTTTCAAACACAATTATTTTGCAAGTGTAAACACGCAATTCAATAGCCTTTTATGAAAACAGGACAAGGAACAAATTAGTTTAAAAACATTGAATATGACTAAATGCATTTTAAACCGTTTATATCCACCATTGCTTCCAATTGCATGTAGGAACTCAGAAAAGGGGTTATAAACACGCCCCACATATGGTATGGCCAGGCTTCCATACTTTTTGGACATGAGAGTCTACTACTCACAAGACGAGTCACTCTATCAATCTCTTTTCTCCCTTGGTCCCAAATGTGTGGACAAGCCTGAGTGTAGGAATTAAGAATGATTTAGTCTACTGCAGCCAGACCCAATTATTGAATATTGTAGTTTGGATTGAAAAATGCCCAACAGCCTGACAGCAAGACTAAGTACGATGTGGCAATAGTCTCTATCCATGGGAAGTTCCCTGTACTGTTCCTAGCAGGATGCCGTTGTGGTGGTATTTCTTTGATCACATGTCACTCCTTGTATCATGCCTGAGTGCATCAATAAATACGGCCAAATGAAAGGGCTCATAGAAATATGGAAGGAGGTATTATTATTCTACCAAGACTGCGTGCTGTGTGCGATGGTGCTGTACAAGCACAGCATTGGGCCTGGCTTTGTAACACAATGCAAACTGGGTACCGGTACACATTTTTCATGCAAGTATATTGTTGATATAATATGTGTACAGAAGGGGGAGGAATGTTAAGAATAGTAACCACAGAACATCATGTACATGGATAGTGTACTTGTCATGTTACTTCCAAGATTGTGGAAACCATGTTTTATATAATAACATTCTTCTGCTTATTTTTTGGTAACTACAGCATTCCTGCTTAGTGCTGGACATTTGCAACGGAGTTGAACCAGGGATTGGACTCTTCCAGGTCTCATGGGTTCATCTTCTGGAAGAGGTACCGTAGGGGGGGGGGGGGGGGGGGGGGGGGCGGAGGTGGTATGGGCAGACCAGTAGGTGGTCTATTGTCTGGTCACACACACAAATTTGCCATCCTGATGCCAACTCCATTGTTTTCTTTTGTTTAACACGTAGCGGTACATATGCAGTAGTACAGCATGTTTGGCATACATACTTTGCATACATGTTGTTTGACTTTTATGTAAAGGAGTACAGGAGAGTTGTCATTCAAATCAGTGTCTTGCAAATGTCTATATCACCTTCAAGGAATAAATAAGAAAGAGGGATACCTGTGATAAACATATTGTTTTGTTGAAAAGTATATATTAATTCTAGTTGTACAAATAGACTTAGTAGTTCACACCCCTATATGCATTCTCACCTAGAATTGAAAGTAATATAAGTTATATGGGTTATCTAATGAACTGCACATCCAATTGCTTGACAACAATATTGATTAGATGTATCAATCGACCTATATCATACAGCCTGTAGGCTGTATTGAATGGTACATGTATGCATTATATGGAACAAAAAATGGGTCTTGCTTGTAGAAAGTGCAGAATTAGGAGTGGTCTTTATCGACAGTGTTGATTTTACAAATGTCAATGTCAAATTGATGGGATGACTGTCAGATAACCACACAATCAAAGAGGTGGTAACCACAAATTACCCTTCCTTCTTGAGCTGAAATCTGCTAGCTCCCAGTTGTACTTTCGATCACTTACGTCCATAAAGTGAAGTCTTGGACTTTTGATAAGCCAGTCAAAGTGCCAAGGAGGTTTTCAAAGACATTAGATCAAAGATGTGTCATACCACCTGTCCATAAAGACCACCCAGCTAGAGTCCCCTCAACACAGTAATGTAATTGCACCTGCCTGGCTGATTCCAAAGACCACCTGCCCATAATTAATAAAGACAGCTTTCTTCTATTTCCCTTATGGTGGGAATTATATATAATGACAATTACATATTCCTATATAGCATGACATATAGTGATTAAACATGTCCCTATGTGCTATAGAGAAAGAAGTATACAAGATGCAAGATGTACTGGGTCTCAACAAGAATGCATACCAGGGGGTGTTTGTTTCACCAAGCTGTTCGCAAGTTACCAACAACTTAACGAACGACTGGTAATCCCGACTTGTGCTAAATCAGATTCTCAATGAACAAAGTGTGGTATCGCATTTAGCACACGAAGGGATCACTAGTCGTTCGTAAAGTCGTTTGTAACTTACGAACAGCTTGGTGAAACACCCCCCAGCACATTAGACGTTGAATAAGTGTGTCTTTAAGACTAATTTCCTTTCTTGATGCGTCCCTTTAAGGGGCTGAGCAAGGACATGGAGTTACATGTACATGCAGGTGGGCAGGAGTAGTAGCAGTGGTTGATTTCTGGTCATTTCTTGGAGCCCACACTCATGTGGTCAAGCAAGGACACCCAGGCAGGCAGAACATGAGAAGGAAGTCAAGGTGAGCTGGGTGGAGAAAGTAGGTGGGGAGGGGAGTGATTCTGGAAGCTGAGCCATCAGATACAAACATCAGGGAGGTGACTAGCCTCTCCCCTCTGGCTCTTTATGCTAAAACATTCTCTCAGGCTCTGAGCTAAACAGAAAAAGATATATGCAAGCTACAAACACATGTGCTACTTCTCGCTCCATGCTTTGACTAAATTTCTGAAGTGAGCTTCATCTAATGCCACATCAACTTCTTAGTCAGCAGTATGGTGCTGGTAAACCCAAAGACATGCACAATACAATTGTGCATATTATGAGAAAGTACAGTGGGAAGAAGAAAAAAATCAAATTCAAACATTTATGTTGTACTATACATACAACAAACATATGTACTGGTTGGCAGCTGTGCCTGTACTATAAACATACATAATTTCCATGTGACCTGGTCTCTCCTACAATGAACTTGAACTCATCAGGTAGAATTTATCAACATTCCCACTGACACCTCTCCTGAACCGATTACTTCCTGATTGGGCTATTTTGGGGGGCCCTTTGGCTGTACGTCATTCGGTACACAAACACCGCACATCCTTTCTCCCCCCACTAAACATCTGATGGCATTTCGAGAGACCTAGCTTCCCCCACTCACATAAGTCTAACTAAAGTCGTAGAATTATCCCAACACTGTATTGACACAATATGTTTTCCTTAAGTGGACGTCAGTGCAGAGACAATACTTGTACATTTAATTTAGTGTCTAAAGTTACTCAACAAGTTCTGAGCAGTGTGTGGACACATACTCCATCTATAGACACAGCTAATCAGCTACGGATAAACGTTGTGGCAAAAAAATGTGAGCCAAGCCACTAAACTGGGGTGCACTTTGTGTCACATGAGTGTATGAATAATAATGCATCTGGCATGGATATTATGACTTTGGATAAAGTCGTGGTGTGTGTGTGCGCTGCTGTGTTTGATGACCCACGAAAACAAACATCATCTTTTAACCATGTTCCTACATGCATACCTTTTTGCCTTTTCTACTCTGTACATTCTACTATAGCAGTTCTCTTTTGGATAACTAATTAATAAATGATACTGCAGGCTTAAATAATGAGTATTATAATAACACATTACTTACCTTTGAAATTGTTAGGATACGTATCCTCCAGTTTTCTCTCTCTTCATTTGATGTTGCCTGAGATGGAGCAGTGAGTCAGGAAGGAAATCACATAAATATCAGACATTTTCACTGTCAGCAATATCTCCCATTAACTCTTTGTACATGTAGGTCACTCAGATATTTCTGTACTGGTACCCTTTGCTAAACAATGATGCTTTCACAGAAAAGCAACTTGCCGCTTCTCCTTGCTCCAATGGTAAATACGAATCATATGGAGCCATTTCCAGGGTTTCTAATATCCAGTGTCGCAGTGGACAGCCTTTACATTAAAAAGCATTTACTAATTGCCAGATGACATGATATTCTCCATTTGCTGATGGAAGGGAAATTTTACTGGCTTCATTCTGCAAGCGGTATGTGAGAGAAAGAGCATGCAAACTGCTTCTATGTGAAAACACTAGGGCCCTGTTGCATAAAACTTACCATTGATGGCAACTTTGCTATCAATGGCAACTTCTATGGAAACCTTGAATATAATTGGCTGTCGAGCTGTGTAACCAAGATACATATAGGTAATATTACACCAGAACAGTTGCGAAAGTCTGAAAGCAACAGCATTCGGTCTGAAAACAAAACTGCAGATCAGACAAATTTAGGCAGTACCAAGTATGCATCTTCTTAAGAAAGAACTGTTAACATCCTTCTCATTTTAAAATTTGATTCAAATTACTATAATTTCTAAAATCAAATTGGCACCCTTTCTGCTAGATACTTACTGATCAATTCAGCATCATGCATCACATCACATCATATTTATTTTCTAGCCAAGAGAAAAATTGAGGTTGCCAATTTGAGTCTTAAAGCACATACATGTACTGGTCATTTTTAGTCACTTTTAGTTATTTACGGTTTGTACTGAATCAGATATCTGACCTACCTGTACCCTCATCGTCCACAGCTCACATTTGATGTGCATCTTGAAATCTTGATCAACTCCAATCACTATCGACCGATGAATGGGGTAGTGCTGGATAGGCTGGCAAAACGAATATGATAGGATATAATTTCCACCAGGAACAATATATAGAAAAGATATGTAACAGAATTTACAAAGAAAGGTGCATAAGAAGCACCAAGTGATGCCTGAAGATGATGTAATATGCTTCCTGATGCAATTCAATAGAGAACTTTAAGAAACTGTTAAAAACAAATCTTTTCAATAAAATGCTTTACAGTGTTACTACTGTTTGATGACTCTGGAACTTTCATAACATGCAAGTATTCCTTCCATCTTTTCTAGTTTTCTCTTCTTAGTGTATGTTCAAGATATATATGTAAAGTACACTTTTTTACTCTAAAACCCAGAGCATAACTTATGTATGATCCTTAAAGGATTGTTCTGCTTCGATATAATGCCCCCATACACTTTATCGTACAGAATGATTTTTGTTTTAAACTTCCTGTACATGTAGAATCAAAATATTTATGCTATCAACATCAGCTTAACATCACATTAAGTTTTTAAGCATAACCATAAAAGCAAAGAAAACAATGGATAATTTTGGGATTAAGATGTAACTCATATTGCAGTTTTTTCAAGTTTTTTCAAGACTGTAAAACATCAGCAATATCCATATTTATATGTATATGCTACTGATGTCTCATATCATACTTTATACATTGAGAATACAAATCATGTTCACACATCCAGATAATAATTTGCACATCTGACGAGTCACTTTTAAAAGAAAATCTGTATAATATCATCAGTAGCACGTAGCTCATCCCAATCTGTAATACCTGGGAAAGACTTTGAGCTTACCATCGTTGAGCCTTGATCCCTTTGCGGTATCTTTGTAGTGTACAGATGAATCTCGTTGCCGAGCAACACGACCCATCTCTTCTCGTACCCCTGCCAGATAAAAGATAATGCATCACTTGATCAACATGTTATTTCCATGGAATAGTTTACAGCATGTACCTCTAGATGCTGTCTAGGTTGTTTTCCCAAAATCAGGTCAATATATTTTTCCAGATTTTTATTTAAAAGGACACCCAACTAAATGATATGGCATGAAGATCAAATTCCCTTAGAGTAAGAGAACATGCATACAAACATTCATGTACATTCATGTACATTTATGTACATGTACATTGCACTAGTTAGCTGTCTGTTAGCAAGAACTGTCAAAAGTACAATTGGTACTTCAAATATCCTGCAAGACCAAAGTTCGCCTAGTAACAATCATAAGCGTCAATCATTTCAAAGTTTCAAGAGTACTTCTATACATGTATTTGTGTTAAATTGATTGATTACATAAACTTTTAACACCACTTGAAGTAATCTACAGCCTTGTGATATATTATCACTATATAGTCTCAGACATGTGCATGTGTGTACTCAAGCGATACAGGGGAAGTACAGGGGAAGGTACAAAGCGCCAAGTCAATATTGATTTGCCTTAAGATTACAACAGGGAATTTCCCTCTGCAATTTCCCAATGCAATGTACATTAGGTCATTGCACAATCCTGACTCCTAATGCTCGAAAGAGCTTGCAGACTAATACAACAAACATGTTTGTAAATGACATGTACATGTAAATGTTATAGGCCTACATGTAGTTCACATATGCACATATCAACATGATGATCTGCCTCACAATATCTTACTTGATTAACAACAACGAAAAGTCAATCAAATACTTTTATTGACAAAGAATTTGGATCAATCCACTGGTTTGATGATGAAGCAGCAGCAACTTTGATATTGATGCTGACTGAAAAGTACATTTATTTTTTAATTGCAACACTACACTACATACTATGCAATGGAGGCACTCCAATAAAGGGCGATCTTACCCTTTTGAAACCCCCAAACAGCCATAGGCTTGTGAATAACATAAGAGACTATATGAAGAAAGATAATCCTCTCAATTAAAGTGCAGAACGTGCTCAAGGGTGTCCCTTTGGTGAGATCAGGCTTGAAAAGTGAGCAAAGTAATGTTGCTTTCCTGCTGCACTCATGAAGAGATAATGGGTAAAAGAAGGAATGCTTGCCTGATCATCATCCAATACATGTATGCACACACATGAAGTACATGTATGTAAATTAGTTTCTGCTCCAGAAGATGGACTGGTCTTATTGGTGCAATACTGTATACACTCCAGCTCAAAGGAATTGGCATAGGGAAAGGGAAAGGGAAGAAATGGAAGGACCCGCAGTTTTAAACTGCGGTATATTTTGTCCAGTTTAGCATGAAACATGATGCATTAGCCTAAAAAGCATCATGTTTCAAGCTGAACTGGACAAAATACATGTATATCACGGTTTAAAACTGCAGCTCCTTCCCTTTCTTCCCTTTCCCTATACCCGTACCAATTCCTTTGAGCTGTAGCGTACATCTAGTCTTAAAATAGAAATGCTAACCGGCCTGTGAGACAGGCTACTTAAACAAGGTCACATAATCCGACTTTACCTTGATGAATCACTGACCTGCACTGGGGACAAACTTGACCTGACACACTTGATGACAAAGAAGGAACTTTCGTCGCAAATAAGGAAGCCACTGTCCTTCAATTAATGTCAGTTTATCCTATGTCCAAATCAAGGTTTAAAAAGTACAGCACACCTACATGGCAACTTTCCATCATGCATAGATATTACTAGTAACTAAGTGGAATATATAACCAAAGATTTGGACTCTCTATCATGACATCCTGCCTCGAAAGGAGCGGTCAGACTATTGGCAGATTACAGAAATATTGGTTACAGGTATATCCCAGAGGAGTGCAGTCACACTCCCGTCAATATACCAAGAGTTACAGTAATTTAACAATCAAGTTACTTTAAAGAAAGGGCAACCCATTTGCAGGAGTCGTGAAACTGCGCAGGAATCAGCAGTTTACTCTAGCGATGATGTGTATGAAATCTCACATATCTCACATAGCTTTATGAACCTGTTCAGAAAAAGTGACAAAATATCCTAGTATACCTTTTACACGCAGCAACCATAGTCTACATTCTACACTACAGCTCAAAGGAATTGGCATAGGGAAAGGGAGAGGAAAGAAAGGGAAGGAGCTGCAGTTTTAAACCACGGTATATTTTGTCCCGTTCAGCATGAAACACGATGATTAAGCCTAAAGCCTTCCCTCTCTTCCCTTTCCCTTTCCCTATGCCAATTCCTTTGAGCTGTAGTGCAGCCATGCAATTCTCACATTGCACATACTGATGCATTAGCGCGGACAATCATCGACCACTGTGTGGAGCTGAGAACAGTGATGTGCAGTCTCAGTAACTGCAGCTACAGGAATTGCGGAGACCCGTTCAAAACTCAAAGAAATCATTTATAGTACCCGACACTCCGACAGATCTCTGAACTATAGGGGAAACAAAGCGATAATCTATACCTAAACATGTACAGGTATTACTGAGCTGACAATAATTGAGTGTTAGAAAATAGGTGGAAACTTCAGAAACTTCATTTTGAAAAGAAAAATGTCTTAAGTCTTATCAATCTTTAAGATCTTTCAAAATTCAAGTTTCAACTTATTTCTTTCTGAAGTTTCCTTTCAGAATAATCCTTACAAATACACTGTAGTACCCTTGACATATCATACCCCCAAGTTTCCCAGCAAGCCTCACAGCACCGTAGGTGCACAACATGAGTAATAAGTCAATGGGCTTTGCCTGGATTGGGATTGAGAGAGTTGACGAAGCACTGAAACGGTTTGTAATTTGATGAGGGCGAGCCATTCTCTGCCATCAAGCTGTCCACGAGGGAACACTTAGCCAATCAATCAAGCGCAGCCCTGTAGAACCTTAATCACTCATGCTCTCAATTTGGAATTTCCCTGTCAGAATTATACCTCGGATCAGATTTCATGACCATGCCTTTGGTCACAGATTAAATCTGATTTGCACAAAGAAGGTCATTAATTGGAAGGAGAATGGGAATGAGTTTTCTTGAAATGTTGCATTTTCCTCAAACTCTACCTAATCTTTTATCTGAAGGAAGTATTTTGAGAAGGGAATGTACTCTACAGTACATGTGCATTATCTCATTGATGTGGTTGTATGCTAATGATCACTAGATTTAATTACATTATTAACTGAACATTTGCAAATCACATAAATGCCATCACTCACAATGAGGAGGCAAAACTTTTAATAACAGTTCATTATGTAAAATGAATGGAAGACTATATTGTACAACAAAGCAGCATGTCCTTATAATAATTCCTCACATGTATATGTAGTGGCACAAAATGCATGGTGGACATGCAACGCACTGTAATGCACTCTACATAGCTGTACTTTTTCAACTCACGGTTAACTAAGAAAAACAATCCATCGCCTCCCCTCCCCCCCCCCCACCCCCTTACATCCTGAAACACTAATTTTACCCACTCTATCTACATGTAGAAGGAAAGCTGTTCCAGGTAACTCTACATGCAGTGTACCATGGGAATATATTTTGCCTCACATGTACTTGATCATTCTAATGAATTGTTTGGGGTTATAAAAAGTTTCTTCTCAACACTCCAAACAGAGTTTACTTTCACACACAAATATGATGTGATGAAATTAAAGGGAAAGTGCACCCTGAAGTAAAATTGGTTTCTAATGAAAGCAGAAACATGAGAGATGCATATTAAAGAAGGTTTGATAAAATCTGTCAAAGGATAGGAAAGTTATGATTTTTTTTAATTCTCATTTTGTGACATTCCGTGCGTGGTGCTCTCCCATAGATTGCTTTTTTCCTGTTTTTCATGAGGGAATAAATATTTTTCATAGAGATAAATGTATAAATGTTTCTAATGATATATGGAATGCACAGGCAAAATATATCCTTTTGATACGATGGACATTTAAAAAAAAATAGTACACAACATATGGGAGAGCATCACACATTACATCACACAATCAACACTTTGAACAAAGATTTACTTTTGCATCCTTTGACAGATTTTTGTCAAACCTTCACTCTTCTTTCCTGTTTCTGCTTTTATCAAAACCAGCTCAACTCCAGGGTTGAATTTCCCTTTAAAGTAATAAACTGATGTATTGCAGAAGAAAAACTGGAGACATGATTTGCAGGGTCTACTTCTTCAAGGTTAGCCTGACTTCTCCTAGGTTAGCCTGACTTAATGAAATACATGTAGACGCCCTGAACTATGTTGTGTATCATACCCTATTCTATCAAGGATTTTGTTTTTTCACTAGGGCTCTTTTTCTTGCATTGTAGAGGTTCAACCATCTGAGCCCCCATGTACTTGATCAAATCCCTCATTACCATTGGCATGAGAATGTATAGTAAGCCAATAGGATTTTTCAAGGCCTGGATGAGTAAGGGTTAACTGTGTGGCAGGCAGTAGAGTAAGAATACTTCACGCATACACTACAGCTCAAAGAAATTGGCGCGGGTAAAGGGAAAGGAGAGAAAGGGAAGGAGCCGCAGTTTTGAACCGTGGTATTTTGTCCAGTTCAGCATGAAACACAATGCTTTATCCTTAAAAAAAACATCATCTTTCATGCTGAACTGGACAAAATAAACCACGGTTCAAAACTGCGGGTCCTTCCCTTTCTTCCCTTTCCCTTTACCCGTGCCAATTCCTTTGAGCTGTAGTGTATGTGTTTGCAGCTCTCCAATCCCCACTTTACTTTACTGTACAGTATGTACGTACACATTATAAAGCAAACACTGAAAAACAGTGGAATTCACACAGGACATGTATAATTGTGTTCTCAGACTCGCATATTATTAATTGCATCCTCTCCATGCAGTTTGAAGAGTTTCTGAGCAGGAAGTTGAGTAGATTAGAGATCTAAACTCAGCAGCATATTGTGCTACGAACGTACATTGTCAATACTACGCTGCATAATTGTTCTGCCACTCACAACCTTGATGTTGCTTGAGTATTTAATTGCCCTAGGTTTCAGAGAATGAAAATTACATTTGTATCGATGTGAGGGATGGTCTGTACTATACATACATCAGATCCTACTTGGAACAGTGCTGTTGACTTCTGAAGTCTGCAGTACACGCAATTATTTTGAGAAAGGGGTAGCATAACAGCTGTAATGGATTTCATTTCTTTGAAATGCTATGTTTGTTTGTTTGTCAGCAACTTTTAACTGTTCTTGACTTATTTTTATCCTCAAATTTACAAAATATATTATCTACATTACATTATCTATGCTATTTGTCAAGGTTATATTGAAAATTTGATATGAAGCTCTTGAAGTCACACCTCAAAGTCACATCACATACATGTACTACCCCAAAGAGCACTTTGCCATCAGGTCTATAACATAATCATCCTCATTTTAACAGCGCATCCTTGCATCCAAAAAGAACAAATAAATCTGCCACACTGTGCTATAAAAAACTTACTTATCTTAGTTATCTGTAACTCTTCCTCTGCAGGTCTGATATTAAGTCTTTTTTTGTTGTAGATGGTATAGGAGATCTACCCCATCACAACAGTTTCATGACAAATGAAAAGTAAAAAGGAGCCCCCCCCCCCAAGCCCTCGCAAAAAATTGTGGTAAAAGAGCCACAGTGAAGAAAAACAAAATGTTCATAGGGTATAATGCAAACTTTGTCAAGCATAATGTGTTTATTTTAGACGGGGTAACCCATTTGCAAAAGTCATGAAACTCAGCAGGAAACAGCAGTATACCCTACACTACAGCTCAAAGGAATTGGCATAGGGAAAGGGAAAGGGAAGAAAGGGAAGGAGCCGCAGTTCTGAACGGTGGTATACTTTGTCCAGTTCAGCATGAAACATGATGCATTAGCCTAAAAAGCATGTTTCATGTTGCAGCTCCTTTCCTTTCTTCCTTTTCCCTTTCCCTATGTCAATTCCTTTGAGCTGGAGTGTCCGTAAATTTGAAGATTGTATTAATATTTTTTTCAACAATGGACTTTGATGGAACTTTGCCCCTCAAGAGTTGTCAATAAACTGCAAACGCAAATAAAATTTAGAAAGTAAATGGCTGCCTGCATTAATGTTTACGAACATGTACGGTATGTATAATTGCCATTTAATCTACTCCCATTTCATTTTAATGCCCATTATTTCTACAAGCAGAAGGTAATACTTAGGGCCATTGATGAGGGTTGGATTTAAAAGTACATTGTAATGTATGGCATACACCACAAGAATAACAGAGATCAAATTTGTGACATTTGAAACAGTAATAATGACAATGAATTCAAGTCTTGTACAGTGTATGGCATGGAAAACAAATTACTATTCTTAGTATTTAGTTTGCATCTCAAGCTCACTCTCTTTTTTTAAAATGCATAAAAGTCAAAGCTCACCTTTTCCCTTATAATGACACCTTATCAAAAACTTTAGAAGAGCGTCCCTTTTGTAGATCATCCAGCTAAATGACTTGATTGATGTACAGTGTATATTGTATTTTTTATTTTTTTATTGTAGTGTATGAGACTGCTGCTACAAGACTAAAGTCTTTAGACAAACTGCCCATAAATGTATTTAAATTAAATGTAGGTAAATTAAAAGTTGATTTTCAGCACTACATTGTTAGGAAAGTTCTTAAAAAGTTTTTTTCCTTCAGTATTTATAGTATCTATTGACTTTTAAATTAAAGGGTTACGGTCTGGGATAAATGAAGGGCTAGAATTGGGGTTTAGGATTTGGATTAAGAGTTGTCTTTGGCTCATTTCAACAAATACAGGGTTGCTGCGAGGTACATACTATTGGACGAGGTGGGTCTACCCCATGTACATCATGAGACCTTAAGTTTGAATGTAGGCCATCATGGTCAGGTCACAAAGTCCTAGCACCATGCTGGCATCATTACCCTGTGTCAACTGTCTTGTCTAAGTTGTGGATGAGTCATGTATTAAATCCTTAGCGCTATTTCAGATCCAGAGTTCCTTTACAGACAAAAACTTCCTATAGAGCTGCAGAGTTCAATCATACCGCTGCAATGAGCCTGCTGCCATGTCTGTCCAGGATTCAGAGGGAGGGTATCACTGTAATATTCATCAAGGTGAACTCTCTCTTCACCAGATAATCCCACTTCAGAACATCATTTCTTCAAGAATCATAACCATGTACATACATGTAGTAACAGAGTCACCTAAAGATGTGTGTAACATATATGTAGTATACAATTGCTGGCCTAAGCTTGGAGTGTTCATTTGTAAGGATCAGGAATAATCTGGTAAACAGTAGTATTTCCAGTCCATTTTTCTTCTGATCAGGGACAAATTTATTCAACATTTTCGGGGGGCTACTTTTTGAGCACATTGGCCATTTGGCTACAATTTTACATTGTGTCTATGGGATTTTCAGGGGCTCTTTAAACATTTTCCAGGGCACTTTTAAGCAGTTCGGGGGCGAAATTGCCCCGAGCCCCTGTTTATTTTTTTTCCTGCACCTGATAGAAAGTGAAGTCACCAACTGCAAAGAGGCTCTGGGAACTTTGGAACTTTCTCAACGGGCATGACAATCTAGGTTCTGTTCAGAAGTACCTTTTACCAGAATTCTGGGGATTATCTACACAGTGTACATTGACAATGATGCAACGTGATAGTATTGCATTTGCTTGTACTGTAGCTTGTGAATGATGAGAAACTACCACAACAAGATGGACTGTTTTCAGATCAAATATATACTGCTTTGTAAAAAGAAAGAAAAAATCTATGTGAATACCTCACTTCACAGCCAGCCTCTGTACAGTAGTTAGTAGTGTAGAGTTTAGCACCAACAACTAAACCACAAGTGCAAATTTACTTGTAGGATGAGAACAATAAACTCCCACACTTACTGAGCATTTTCCCACTGCCAGTATTTTGTGTTGCGGGAGGCAATATTTGTCACTCTGTTCACCTTGAGCAAAGTTGAGGCACAGCAAGAAGTACAAAGTACAGTATGTGACACAGACAGCATAACTAACTTCAGTGATTTTGTGAACCGTGCAAAATGAATTGTTAAATATTGTACAGTGTGCAAACACATCTAAAGTTAGAGGTTAACTACAGACTTTACAGGATAACTACAGCATTCACCTTGCTCAGTATTCAGTACACATTGTGTGAGCTTGACCTAGTAAGGCCTTGACAAAACCCTACATGGAAGACAGGAAAGAAGCATTCGTCCTGTAGTAGCACTATTTATGACAGGATTGTTTGTTATGTATTTAATCTAAGCAAAGTACGCTTCATTTACTGGTATGATGCACTTCATATTTTCTATCCTCTCTTCTCTACTTGCGCCTAGTGTACAGGGTAAAGTTATGAGGCACATCCCTTAATAAGATAGTCAGTGGACCCAAGTATGTACACGTATACTACATACACATGTACATTGTATATCGCACTCTCCTGGGACAATACTTTTGGGTCAGGCTGTGAATAGTCTGATTATTCCATATTTTAAAGGGATTCTTTACTAAATCCCCAGTGTAAAATTTGTCATTCAGTTTATAAAGACTATCAAGCAGAACTAACACTATACCGTAATAATTACATGGAGCTTGGGAAGAAGTTTCCCATTCTTTGTACATAGTGTGTGTTCCTTGATATTTGACCTACTGGTAAATGTAATATAAACTTTAATATTACACATTGGTTTACAAAGAAATTTAGGCATACACCCAGTAATAAGGAAAGCGTGCTCCATCCTGTGAATGGAGCGAAGTAAGCAGTAGATTGCAGCTTCAAATCCCATCTGGTTCCAAGATTTTTGTCTGACTTGTTTTTCATTCATTCACAGGATGGAGCACGCTTTCCTTATTACTGGGTGTATGCCTAAATTTCTTTGTAAATTGAAATTACCCCAGAAAGCCCTAAAATTTACACATTGGTTGTATAACATAATCCCTTTAAAACATCAAAGAATGTGCAATAATCAACACAAGGGAAGATAATGATAACTAGAGCAATTCGACTGCCACGCAGTCGATAAATATGCCTCCGCCTCTTTGCTAGCTCTATTCAGATTATTTTCAGACAATCTGTTTGTTTGGTTGGGAATGTTCCAGTGAATTCCTATGTGAAATGAAAATACCATTTATTCCGTTTTTCCATGTTTAGCGAAGTTTGGCAATGTTCATTTGACCTTTGACCTCTCACTTCTTTGACTTCCAATCTAACCAGTCCGTCTAAATCCATCCTTGTATCCTTGTGATTCTTTCACGTTTTCTTGAAATGCATAACTGGATTGGGATCATGAACCTTTGACCTCTGACCTTTCAGGAATTTTACCCAAACTTTCACCAGTCAACCTTCATGAAGTGACACATCTCTGTACCATGTTTGTTTGAATTGAATCATTAGATTTGGATTCAATGCGAAAAATAGCAAATTTTGGCAAAGTGCATTGACCTTTGACCTCTGACCTTTGAGGAATTTCACCAAAAATGTTATCAGTCTAGCCCCAAGTAGTGATCCATCTTTGCACCATGTTTAATTGGTAATGTACCACTGGATTTGGATTTACTTTGAAAAATATCCCTTTAGGGGCAATTTTTAAGTAATTTTTGGCAAAGTTCATTGACCTTAGAACTCTGACCTTTGAGAAATTTCACCAAAAATGTCACCAGTCTAGCCCCAAAGAGTGATCCATCTTTGCACCATGTTAAGTTGGTAACGTACCATTGGATTTGGATTTATTGCGAAAAATATAAAGTTTGGGGCAGTTTTTAGCCAATTTTGGCAAAGTTCATTGACCTTTGACCTCTGACCTTTCAGGAATTATTACCAAAATCAGTCTATCCCCAATTAGTGATCCATCCGTGTACCATGTTTAATGAGAACTTCATCCTTGGACTTGGATTTATTGTGAAAAAGGTCAAATTTTTGCAATTTTTCACAAAGTTCATTGACCTTTGACCTCTAACCTTTCAGGAATTTAACCCAAAATGTCACCAGTCTACCTCCAAGTAGTGATCCATCTTTGTACCACGTCTCACGAGAACTGTATCCTTAGATTTGGATTTAATGTGAAAAAGGTCAATTTTGGGCAATTGTTCACAATGTTCATTGACCTTTGACCTTTGACCTCAATCAGATTTGACCCCAATTTTACACACTTCATTGGTTTTGTGCAATACACACATGTACCAAGTTTGAAGCAAATCTGGTTCACGGTTCTCAAGATATTGCCTATACGGATGCGGGACGGACGTACGGACGGACGGACAGACGGACGGACGTACGTACGGACGGACGGACGGACGTACGTACGGACGGACGGACGGACGGACAACCCGAAAACATAATGCCTCCGGCCACTTCGTGGCGGAGGCATAAAAACAGTAAGCACTGAATCACAGTAACTGTTTAATTACATTTCATTTCTTATGTATAGCTCTGGTACATATATAATGCAATAAATGAGTGGGAAGTACAACTGTAGTAGGCAAGATGTGCAGTATTTCTAAAAATAACCAGTATGCAAACCGACTTCTCCACAGAATTTCGGAGGAAGAATCCTTAATTGTCTAGCTAGCACGCATCAATTCTCCCCCCCCCCCTACCCCCACGTAAAAAAGAGATATTTCTAGACAAGAACTGATGCTCTGCTTCAGAGTGATCCATCTAAAAATAACCAGTACAAGTATATGCATACTGCCTTCTTCAGAAAATCACTGAGGAAGAAGAATCCTTAATTATCTAGCTATAGCACACATCAAATCTCCCTCCCCCTCAAAAAGAGAGCAAGAGAGTAAAGACAAGAAATGTTGCTCTGCATCAGAGTGCTGCATGAAGCTCCAGGAATAGGGTCACATGCTGAGCACTGTGTGTCTACTCTACAGCCTCAGTTGCTCGAGACAGGGACGGCAGGCTCATGATTCATGTGAACAGCAGCACGCTTAAAGGGAGTGAAGCCCTTTGGTAGAATATATAAATTTCCGTGAATTCTCTCCGGGTGAATTTTTTTGGTGGCCACTATAGGCAGGTTGGCTGCTATAGACAGGTGACCACTAAGACAGGTTTGACTGTACAGTATGAAGATTCAGTTTGTAAAACACAAAACTTAACAACAGTGACAGTGAGTAGAACTCAAATACAGCAAGAGAAACATACTTGGTAATTTCTCTCCTGAATGAATTTGCCATTTTCCATGTGATCTTCCATCTATCTACAGTTACACTGTATATTAATACACTGACAAGATACTGTACATCCTAGACTCCTAGGCCAGCTAACAGCATTTATCTGATTGAGATGCTTAGATTGTGATGTTCAAAATGGTTATAATTGTGATAAACTCATAAATTTTGCCTGATTTTCCTAAGATTTCACCAATCTTCTTAATGATAATACATCAGAAAAGTTCATTGTAACTTAACTTCAAATTATAAATATTTGTTCATATAAAAAGGGTTTTGAGGTTATCCTTTAATTCTGATGTCACAGCACTATCCCAATGATGCCTGGGCAAGGACTATGTTTACAGACGCATTACGCATGAAATATGTTGACTCCGAGAATAACCCCAGAACAGAGTTATGGAGACGACAGAGTACAGACAGGATATGTTCACATACTGTAGTCTTTTATGAATACCAATTAATATGCAATGATATGAACAGCACTCTACAAGAAGATTAGCAGCAGAATTAAGCTCTTACATTATACTCTTCAGTCTACACACATTCCAGTTCGTTGGTCACACACAAAAATGTGCAGGTTTAAAAATTATTCACTATTGAAGCAAACCAGACATGAGTGCACTAGGGCACAATTTGAAATCAGGTCTACCAATACGATAAGCATATATTTGCTTAGATTAACCTAAATGTGCTGTGCTATAAAAGGTCTGACAGTCTGATCCCATAAGATGGGTCAAAGTCATCACACATTCCTGACATGTACACACAGAATGTGACACCCTTGACCCATCTTTAAAGACAGGGTGTCCCTTTTACAGATCAAAAAGACAACATTTTGTCCAAATCACAGAAAATGAAAGAAAATACTGTATTTCCAACTTCCCTCCCTATCACAGAACCAAATAAAAGAATTTGAGCGGAATTATAGCGAACGCTAGATTTTGAAGAAGTTTTGGGTGGTTCATCCGAAACCTACCGGTAACATGTATAGCCAAGAGACAACATTTTGTACAAATTACAGAAAATGAAAGAAAATACTGTATTTACAACTTCCATCCCTATCACAGAACAAATAAAAGAATTTGAGCAGAATTATAGCGAACGCTAGATTTTGAAGAAGTTTTGGGTGGTTCATCCGAAACCTACCATACATGTACATATAGCCTAGAGACTGGAGTCCGCTGTGCTATATGGTGTGCACCACAGTGCATGCATTCAATGGGAGCATGCTTGTGGTGCACAGCGCAAACTGACTGGGGCAAAGCAATTGTGAATGTACATGTATGTAGGCTACGACCACTACGTTTAAAACGTAAACATCAATAGTTTTTCACTTTTCCTGAAAAGGTTCGTGAGACTGTGACTATGAGATTTCACACACATTATTGTTAAGGTACTTGCAGAATGCTGATTGCTGCCGAGTTTCATGACTTATGCAAATATGGGCCACCCTTTCATTGAGGCTGCCATGCTCCCTTCTTTGTTCAGTGGGATCATCAACCCAAACAAACTGGGCTTACTTTGCTCCATTGTGTATTTGGTTCTATACCACCACTAAATGCAAAAAAAAAATTACTGATATTTCCACCTTAGTAGCACACTGAGTGGTTGCAAATCACCTCAAGGAAGTAATGGTAATCTAGAAGGATCTAGAAGGAAGGAATCTAGAAAGACCGCTTGTCTGATGTCTGTCAAGACTACCGTACATTGTTTTTTTCTTTTATTTCTCATTGAAACAATTATTCAAGGTAGAGAGGTCAGAAGGAAAATCCTTTTTACAAAAGTCATGAAACTTGGCTTGAATCAGCAGTATACTGTACCCTAACAATATCCATAAAATCTCACCATCATAGCTCCGTGAACCTTTTCAGGAAAAGCGACAAACAACTCTAGTTTACATTTTGTAATATCCCTTTTGTAGCTGTCTACAGTCGACATTGTACATTCATATACTGCATTGCCCCGGCATGATGAGCATGTCAGCATGCATTGCTTACATCAACACATTCACTGCACTGTGGACAGCAGTCTCCCATCTCCAGTCCCTAAGCTACACGAATTGGTAGGTTTTAAACAACCATTCCAAAACCTCCTCAAAATCTAGCGATTGCTATAATTCCGCTCAAGTCAGTTTTCCAGTCCTATCGGGAGGGAAGTACACTCTTCCAATTCCATCACCTGCAAAAGGACAACCGCACATGTAATGTAGACCTACATAATACATTTTGAAGTCAACCTTTCAAAAACGTCCACATTCAAGTTCCAAACTTACATACAAAAATGTATATGTGGCAGATTTTTTCCACTTTCTCAACTCCTCCACCCCCCCCCCCTCCCCCCCCCCCCCCCAAAAAAAAAAAAAAAATCTTTACCCAAAGGACTGTGATCACTAAAACTCCAAAACAACTTTCGAATCCAATCATTAGCACTGCACTGACTAGATCTCTTAGTACAACCATCATCAGAGTCTTACCGATTTCTGCACTTTGATGAAAAGATGTCCCTCATAGTATTTGTAGTGCTGCCAATAGGCAAGCCTCTGTTCTGCAGCTGCTGCAGCAGACGACATATTCGTCCAGATTTAGGTAACTTTCTGTGGCGACATCGACTTCTCAAGCAAACATGTGTTAGAGTGTGTGGTCCAAGACCATGTCAGTTCCAAACGTACTCCAAAAATCTACCTGCTAAATTGAATATAATTCACGTATCCAGTGAAAACTGCATATGGATGGAGTTGTTGAGTGCACTAAAAAGTTAGATGTGCAGGAGTGGGTTTGTTGACCTATCGTTGACAAAGCGTCGCTGATCAAACGATGCTCAAGATAGCGGATCCGGGCCTACGAGTAGCTCGTAAACAAGGACGATCGGTGCAAACAGCGCATTGGAAAAGCACGTAAATCCCCTTTTTCTCCCGGGAGTTCTTGGCCAAACTACCAGTTGACGATGCCCTGACTGTGCCGCAGTGCAATGTGTTGCTACCGAACCTCGTACAAAGTTCCTTGGCTTTGCCCTTCAAACTTTTCCTGAGCATACTCCGACACTCATACCTCGTATAATGATATTCCTCTGGCAAGAAAGTTTACACAATTATGAAAGGGATAAGCCTATGCACATGTTAAGGTCCCGACGTTTAAAGAAGCTCCTCTTTCATTATCTCGATCTTCGTTTAGGCAAGATTGCGGAAGTTCACGCTCACTTATTCACCGTGCGTGCACAAAGTACAAGTACGTACGATAGTACTACGATCAGCGCACTGCAATGAGTGTTATATGTACTGTACGGTATGTGCTAAATGATTGTTGTAAACTTTTCACAAACTCGTGTAATAACTGTAGACACATTGCTTTGAGCGCAAAACTGCACTAGGTCCGTATTTTGTGCTAAATATACATAGCGCTAATTACTGAGCCTTTCCATCATACTAGTAATTTATACGAATCTTGATTTTTAATCTGAAGTGCATCAAGATTTAAAAAAAAAGAACATAATTTCCCATTCAAATTAATGCATTATATATTGAAATGAATGTGATATTTTACCGTAAGATAAAATATATGTATGCATTAAAAAAAACTCTTTTATTTATTCATTGCTATATTTAACTTGCAAATGTATTCGATAATGTTCATTACATTTATAAATCAATTATAATATTCTAGATGAATTTCTCTCCACATTTCCAACAATGTACGACAACATGTATTTATCATAGGTGTTTAAAAAAAACTGTTGACACTTTTGAAAAATTATTTAAAGAGTTACTAAATTAGAAAAATAAGTTCCCACTAATCTATGTAAAATTATTCACTAAAACGAATTTCACATTCGTTTGCCGCAATTAAGTCTCATTTTGACGAAAATTTGGGGGAAAAAACGCACGCCTCCAGTGACGTCAGAGAAGTCAAAATGCCATAAATACCAACGTCGTGAATAAAATATTTTATTCACGCGGTTCAAACAACACGTTTCCAATGGGAACCCCAAAGCTTGTCCGAGGTTTGTCCGAGTAGCAACAACTAATAGATTCAAAGTGCATTCCATCCATTGAATCTGAATGACAAGATACAGGTGAATGCAATAACGCGTTACTCCGCAGTTAGGGGAAAAGTTTAATACATTATGAAAATGGTCTATTGTTGACTTTCGTACAATATACATTTTGCCTTCTCTGACGTCACTGGAGGCGTGCGTTTTTTAAAAATTTTGGTCAAAATGAGACTTTATTGTGGCAAACAAATGTGAAATTCGTTTCTAGTGGATAATTTTACATAGATTAGTGGGAACTTATTTTTCTAATTTAGTAACTCTTTAAAATCAGTTACAAGTCGAATCAAGCTACAACTGATACTTCCAAAAGTAAAGCGATGTTAATTTCTCTAAGATGCAGATGTTGTGACATTTCATCAATTACTGGTATGTTTTTTTTTTCATAATAATCCTTAGAACATTTAATGAGATTTTCACTTGTGGACCTAATCATGTGTGTGCATCAGCATGGACCTAGCATGGATGGACTGCGCTCGGATAGACCAGGGAGGTGTTACGAAGGAGTAGAAACTCGAGCATAATATATTCAAACATCTGTATGGGTTCTAAAGCGTGCTCATGAATGCCAATAGCATTCCATAATCATGACAATGCTTTGATGTTCCATGTGCCGTGCCGACATTTAGCTGATGTCAACTTGAAAAGAAATTTCTTTAATTTCCCATTTGTCTGTAGACGTTTTGTTTTTGACAAATTTGTTTGCAAACTTTAAGGAAGTTAACGGCAGATAATGACAGATCCTTTACTCTGCTTTTGTTTCGAAAAGTATTGAGGAATCATTAAAAATCGGACATATAAGCTATTTTTATTACTTACAAAATTGGCCAATTTCTTCACTTTCCGACAACTTGTGCATCTGGGGGATTCAACCACTCTCAAAATGATATATTAAGCTGTGTATTATCATTAACGGCGTTTGTGTGTGTTTGCGTGAAACAGAGATATTTCACTTGAAAAACTTGTTTATTTGTGTTTGCTGATACCTGTTATGCTCATGGAAGTATTAACAGAACGGGACAAGCGAAATGAGACTGTAAATTTCTTTTGTCCTCTCCGAGAAGCCGTTGCCACACAATCATATTCATAATTGTTCAAACACCTGAACAGCACCTGTTGAGAACACATAACTTTTCAGCGGCTTGGCACATGGGTTCAAAGGAAGAAAGTTGCTTCACATCCTTCCATAACACGTCCCTGGATAGACTTCCTTTGATATACGATGACCGCCGCCTCATAAAAATTCAAGACATTCAGGTGTTTCAAACAATACGTTGTATTTCTAATTAGGAAGTGCCTTCCGCTGAATAACAAAAGAAAATATGTTTTTGAAAAATATGTGAAACGGTTAACGTTCGCTGGGAGTTCATAGCTGATCTTATTATACACGCTGGAAATGATTGGGGGTGAGCGAAGGGAAATTTTGACACAACTGTAGAAAGAACTTGGCACATGAAATCGAGGTTGTTTCCATGGAAGGTGAAACACTCAATAAACGATTTACAAGATACATGTATTTGTAAGTAAATATAATTGCCCAATGTGTGATATGAGCGATATGGAGGCATTTCTCTGACATGTTTGCGACAGTATTCTCAATTTATAAAAAAAACAACAACAACGAAGCAACAATTTAATCTGAAATTCACAGAATCGTATCATTATACGATGTTCTACTACAGCACATGCACTTCAGTACACTCGATATCGTTGCGCTGAGTTTCGTCGCGCGCTGTGTATATGAATCCGGGCTGATAAAAGACGTCTAGAACCTAGACTAATACAGAATATACATATTCCTTTAAATGTATCCAAAATTTGTCTTGCATATTTGGCGGCGGATCTCACTCGATCAAAGAACCAAAACGCGTCAAATATTATATTGTGCTATCAATGCACCCGACAGCTGTAGGAATGAATTACACTTCGTGATGACTCCATTCCTTACACCACTCTGGTATCAGATAATCAATTCAGAATACAATAACAATACTGAGGATCATTTGCGTGTCACCCCGGTCAATCTGCTAGCAACTGCCATCACAGTGTCATTAATAATGAATGGTGCTTCTGGCAGAAAAGAAGTTGTGTGTTGATACTTGTATTGCACAATGGCTATTGTTGTGTTCTGAATTAATTATCTAATACACGCAAAATCTCATTAGATATTCACAGGATTATTACAAGAAAAGTAATTGATGAAACGTCACAAACCCTGCTTCAAAAAGTGACATCATTGGACTCAATGCTGTCTCAATTACAGCCTCATTCAAGTTATTGAAAGAGTGTAAAAGTTTTTAAAACACCTAGTATGTGTGTGTGTATGTGTTTGTGTGTGTGTGTGTGTGTTTGTTTGTGTGTGTGTGTGTGTATGTGTGTGTGTGTGTGTGTGTGTGTGTGTGTGTGTGTGTGTGTGTGTGTGTGTGTGTGTGTGTGTGTGTGTGTGTGTGTGTGTGTGTGTGTGTGTGTGTGTGTGTGTGTGTGTGTGTGTGTGTGTGTGCGTGTGGCTTTCTTCTTGCTAATTCAAGCTGACGGTCTTTCAATAACGACACCCTGCGGATAGTGTTATAAAATCAAAGCTGATGCGCAATATCATCTCCCCGTCTCTGTCTGTCCTCTCTTGTCCTCTTCGTTGAAGATTCCTAGAAGGAGCGACTCGGTGATAGAAACCGTGGAATTTCCTCACAACGACTCCCCTACCACATAAATGATTTGGTCAGCCATGAATCCCAGGTATATGTGATTAAAAAATCAACGAAATTGACCTACACTGACATTTTACAATATACCGTTTCAAAGTGTAGTCACAACTTTCACCCTAACTGCGTAGTAACGCGTTATTGCATTCACTTGTATCTATCATTCAAGATTCAATGGGTGGAATGCACTTTGAATAAATAAGATGTTGCTACTCGGACAAACCTCAGACAAGGTCGGTTTCCATTGGTATCGTATTATTTGAGAGACGTGTATAAAATGTGCATACATGTAATGAAAAAGGTTTATTGCTCTTCCTTGTGACGAATGCAAATACACGTGTGACTTGCTTGCATAATTTGTATTCTGTGTCAATTCATTGGTGACATATCGCGACAATTCTGTAACACCTGTCTGTTTGAAAGGATTACTCACACTAGACACATTCTTCCATACGTAGAGGTGAGCGAAAGGACAAGTGTATACACCAGGGATGTGTTAGGAAGGAGAAACAACTCGAGCATAATATATTCAAAGATCTGTATGGACGCTAAAGCGTGTTAATGAATTCCCAAAGCGTTCCACAATCACTACAATGCTTTGATGTCCCATGCGCAGCACCGACATTTAGCTGCTGTCAACTAGTAAAGAAATATCTTTAATTCCGTTTTGTCTCTCGAAGCTGTGTTTCTTATAATATTTGTTTGCAATTTCCAAGAAAGTTAAGGGCAACACCACAAAAGAACCTGTACTCAGTTTTCTTCTAAATAATTGTTGAATGATGCACAAACGGAGATAAAAGTTAATATTCTTACTTACACAATTAACAAATTGCTTCACTTTCCGGATTTTCCGGAAATGTGGGATTCAATCATTATCATAAATATATCTTAAGCTGTGTATTTTCATTAACAGAGTTTGCGTGCATTTGCCTGCAGCTGAGATATTTTACTAAAAAAAATGTTTATTTTTGTCCGCTTATATATCTTTTCCTCACAAAAGTATTGATGCAATCCAACAGAACTGGACAAGCGAAATAAGACTCTACATTTCTTTTGTTCTCTCTGAGAAATCGTTGCTACGCGATCCTGTTCGTCATTGTTAAAACACGTGAAAAGCACATGCTGAGACCACATAATTTTTCGGCGGTGCCACGCATGGGTTCAACGAAAGAAAGTTGCTTCATATTCTTCCATAACACATGCCTGTATACACGGTCCAAGCAGCATTGTGAGTTTTGTCACCACCAAGACACACAAATCCCATATAGAGCAACATTTTGGTTGGTACTCAAAAGTTTAAAAAGATAATGATTGGCTAGACAGTTACAACGTCGTAAGATAGAGGGATACACAAAAGCTGACAGATACACAAAAGCCGACAAAGGGTATTGTTCCACCCGCTAAAGATGGGGATTCATTTGAAACTAACATACACCAGGTATAGGCTATCCATTATTAGTGTTCTTCATTGTGGAAAGAATGAAGGAATAAATGAAGATGAGGGATAGAAAAATAAAAAGGATGGTGAGGGGGGAGTGAGTGGACTCAGATAAACACATAAACTCGAAGAGAAGAAGGAGCGGAATAAAAACTTGGTGTGGCAAAACGAAGGAGAAGAAGAAGAAGAGGAAGAAGAAGAAGAAGAAGAAGAAGAAGAAGAAGAAGAAGAAGAAGAAGAAGGAGGAGAAGGAGAAGATGATGAGGATGATGAGGATGATGAAGAAGAAGAAGAAGTAGATGAAGAAGTAAAAGGTGAAAAAGAAAATAAAAGAGAAGAAGGAGAAGAAGAAAAAGAAGAAGGTGAAGAAGAAGAAGAAGAAGAAGAAGAAGAAGAAGAAGGAGAAGAAGGCGAAGAAGAAGAAGAAGGTGAAGAAGAAGAAGAAGAAGAAGAAGAAGAAGAAGAAGGAGAAGAAGGCGAAGAAGAAGAAGAAGAAAAGAAGATGAAGATGAAAAAGGAGAGGAAGAAAAGGAAAACAAAAGAGAAGAAGAAGAATAAGTTGTAAAAGAAGAGGTAGCAGGAAAAAGCAAAGAAGGAAAGAGAAAGAGGGAGAGGTGGAGATAGAGGAAAGCAAAGGGCGGAGAAAAACATGAAAACGCACAAAAATATTGAAGCCGTCTGAGGAAAGAAAGGAAGGGTCGACATCACGAGAAGAAGAAATATAAGACGACATTTTGTCTTACGTATGAAAAGAATGACAAAGGAACCGTAGATGTCGCTGTATACACAATCACCGACATTCCATATCAATTGCCCAGTGCATATTTACTAGTACATGTTTGACTTTAATGAAGTGGAATATTATAGGCAACGCAAATGGATTTATGTTGTGGACTTAACCAAGCTGTATCAAACATAACGTGAACAACAGGTAAAACATTTAAAGGGATCTTCTGAAAGGCCAAAGTGGCTTGAACAGCGCCATCTCTTGATTTCAAAGGAGACTTTCACGAAAGGAGTAAAAAGCCACTGTAATCGAATATCGTCCCCAAAATACACATTCTTTTACATATAAGCAAAGGAAGTTTCCATAACTGGTGCTACATGGTAAATCATGTCATTACATCGCTCAAAATTATCTATTCAATGATACCGTCAAGAAGAATGGGCAGTCCATGCTGCACTTATCTACATAGAGCTCTGTGTCAAAGATTGGCATCGCCCCATCTACGGTCGTACATCTGTAACTGTTCCGAAACGAATTATTTGCAGATGAGAGGGAGAGAGCAGAGAGAGAGAGAGAGAGGGGGGGGGGGGGGGGGGGGGCAATAGATAGTGGGTAAATGCAGCAAGTGAGAGAAACAAACAGACAGAGAAGGTGACGTGAGAAAGATGTTTGTTGACAAATTCAATGCTTAATTTATTTTAACCCTTTGTGTGCCAGACTAAATGGCGCTCTATAGGATTTGTGTGTATTATTTGTGAATAAATACACATGCAGCACGCAAGAGGTTAAGCGAACAACTGCCTTTTGGGAACATTGTCAACATTATTCTCTATGAGAAATGCTATATTTCAAGTAAGAAATAGGTCAGAGAGAAAAAAAGATGGGACATAATGAGGAGAACTTGCGTAGAGAGAGAAAGAGAGAGAGAGAGAGAGAGAGAGAGAGAGAGAGTGTGTGTGTGTGTGTGTGTGTGTGTGTGTGTGTGTGTGTATATATATGTATTAGACGTGTGTCTTTTCTCGCCAAATGAAACAAATGCTTCTTTAAAATAAGAGTGAAGCTAGAAACCGGTATTATTAGTTCTGTATTATTTCACGCTGATTTTTTGAAAGTAATGACAGCTGCACGCGCAGACAAATCCACACACACACCCACACAACCACACACACACACACACACACACACACACACACACACACACACACACACACACACACACACACACCAAAAACATGCAAAACACGCGTGCATACGTGACTGCATAGGTTAACATTAAATACAAATATCAAACACAGAGTGATAAATCACGAACGTGAATTTAACGTCAAGTAATAATAAATAAGTTTTATTATCAAAACATTGCAACTGTGCAATACACAGGACACAATTGCCAAATACAAACATTGTTCAAAATTCAAAGTGCGACAGTTTGATCCAAGTACATCAATAAAAAGTCATGAGAGTAACACTATTTTGTGATTCTGGAATAAGGAAGTTCTGTAGTTGCATATTCAAGTCATGATTAAAATGATAAGAGAAAATAAAAGAAAATACAAATGCAACTATAGATACTGTGGACCTATTACTGTTGCACAAAATGCATTCATTGTCAGTGGAACAATTTTCTTACTTATTGAAGTCGGAATGCTTTTCATCGAATGTAACCATCTAAGAGATTAAGGCGAATATAATGAAAGGAAGGAGAAAGAGAGAGAGAGAGAGAGAAAGAGAGAGAGAGAGAGAGAGAGAGAGAGAGAGAGAGAGAAACAGACAAAGAAAGAGAAATAGAGGGGGGGGGGGGGGGGTTTAACACTTGTTGATTCATGTTCGCACTGACACAAGATACACAGCGATCCAGGGATAAGAAAAAGTTCGACCTCGCCCAAACATTCAACCGATGGCTCGTCCTGATTAGCAAAACTTTATTTCAAGTGCTCGGCCGATTGTTTACAGGCCCTCGTATGAAAAAAAGAGGGATGCCAAAAAAGAAAACATGGATCCTAATATGAAGAAATAAACCCTGGCTGCCACGTACTTTCTGATTAAATTGCAACCTCTCTCACGCAGCACACACACCCGCCGCAGAAAATACTTGACACGCTCGCACTATTTTGTTGTAAGAAAATCATGACATATACACGTACTTGGAGCAATTCCAATGTTTCTGCAATAACCTTGTTCCACTAAGTTCATAGCCGCATGTTGATTTGCAATAGAGATTGCGTCGATGTAAGGAGAAATAAAATGTTGTCGAGATTACCAGCTGTTTCATTATCCCTAAAGACGCGATAAAGTATCGAAACTCAGGAAGATAAATGCACTGATTGTGACAATGTGAGCAACTATTCATAAGTGGTATGACTGTGCATGAATGATTCGTTACAGAAACGTAAACAATAACAAATAATCTATCGAATACACTGCACTCTGACTGCCCAACTGCCATAAAATACCCCGCCGTTAGAGCACCATTTCGCTCAATTTCTTTCACCTACAAAGCACAGTGGAAGTACAGAAAGATCCAAGGATTCCGACAAAATTAAGATGTCCTTTAGAACTTCACAGCAAGCTTAACGCACGATGGAAAGTACCCCCCCCCCAACCCACATATAGGCACGATCATATCTACGAGCAACCTCCGAGATGAAATTGATATGGCAGATAGATGCACTTTCTGATATGGATTATCTGGAAAGCAATGTGCGCCTCCAAGTAGTACTTTTTTAATTCCATTGCGCTCTTTGACATAATATCCCGAATCGTTAGATGCTGCCAAACAAAATGAATTGCACGTTGTCAAGTTCGTCACCAGTTAAAGACCTATGAAGGAAAAAATATTCTTGTTTATAGGCAATACCATTAATTTTAGGTCCAGTATTGAAAAGAGCTCTGACGTTTAAGCATAAGTACAAATAACCCTTCAATACATAGAAAATGCTCACATATTTCAAATGCATGCAAACATGATCATACGGTGTGCTACATGAAACAAACAAAAAACATAATACGAGTCCAATACCAGTGCATCGGTCGATCGAGAGAAGAAGAGAAGAGAGGTTCATGTATCTGCTTAGCAGGCGAAGGGTAAAATGCACCTTCTTTGTCAATATTTCGCATTCTCATTTAAATACTTTTAAGTATTTACAATAACGTGTAAGGTATGAAATAGCAAAATTTCAATCACACACTTCTTGAAAGACATAACCTCTTCCACATTATATAATTCTCAAAGTAATTTATTGCACTCTAACAGATAATATCAAACCTCTCCGTTTCAAATCTCTCTTTGCATAACTGACTAATTTCAGTATAAAAATGTGAAATAATCCAAAATGTGAACTATAAAATTCAAAATGTAAAGGTAAGACACCGAATAATAAATAGATAAATACATATAAATGTCATTATCATTGCAAACTATTGCACTGTATCCGTTACACTCTATCCATGATATCCATTCGAAGAAAAAACAAAGGAATACAAATTATGTAGCACTTCTGGAATGGAAGCTCGGTTCTATACACAGAGAAGCCCATTGATACACCATTCATCCAAGTACTGTAGACTTGCACGCGAGTCGTTTCTCTGCTCTCATATTGCCGCTTGGTTACAAATTCCCTTCGAGTGAACAATAGCTGCGTGCTAGCTGTCCAAGGTCTAAATAATCAGTAAACCGCTCAAGTTGAAGCTATACAGTCGAATTATTTTTAGTCGTATCGGACTTGCTGGTCGTTATATATAGTTCGGAGTTAAGCTGGTAGAAAAAACACGGTTGTCACCCATTTCTTAGAGTGACGAGTTTCTTCAGGCGAGATCCACGTTGCACGAGTCTTGATGCGTTCCAGTTTCTACCAAGCGATGCCGGTTCCAAGCCGGTTCAAATTATCTGGCTCCGACAAGCTGTGCTTCATGTTTCCTAAGGCAACCTGGAGGTGATCAATAGAGAAAACGTAGAAATATAGAAGGTTAAAACAAAGAACATGTACACCTACCAGGGCGATCGATACAATGCGCCATGTGGTTAAGCAACTTTGGACGAAAGTGACAGCATGTCGATCAATAATTAAACTGCAAACTTGTTAGATAGTTGTGGGAAATTACAAAACAAGGTCAATTCTCCCTGGGTGTGGGCAGTTTTGGATCGGGCTGATACGCATTGCGGTAGAAAGTCCATATCATTCCCACGTCCCTATCTTCTCACACGTTAACTTGAACGTGTACACTATGCTGTGGATGAGTAGATGAGAGCTTGCCAAACAAGACGGGCATAAACTACAAAGAACGTATTAAAATATCAGTGTAGCTGCACAAAGCGTATTGGAAACAACTTTCTCCGATTCTGTTGATCTTTATTCATTCATTCCCTTTTGTTTTCGCATTTTTGTCTACATTTTTTTAATAATCTATTTACATTTTATTAGAGAAAAACAGTTCCTTCTCATAGGCTCTAGACCGCTGAGTTATGAATCTTTAGCATTTGACCAAGGAATCGTGTACAAATCATTTCATATTCTACTTATTTTTAAACTTACTAAGTATTAGTACTACTGGTACTACTAGTACTAAGTATGATTTCGATTTCCACATAATATGAATACGTGATCATAAGCGCTTCACACTTAATTGTTGTTTTGAGGATTTTATCATGATTTAGGTTGGTTCTCTAAACATAACTTACGTTTTTCTTGAGCACCTTGACGATGTCTGAGAAGGATGGTCTTTCATCGGGGTCGTGTGACCAGCAGTCCTGGACCAACCTCTGCAAAACAAACAAGAAACAGATTAGGATACTCGTTAGAGCTGAGCTTAACATTGAGATCTCGAATCTTGTCATTTTCTGCCTGCGAGTGTTTTAAAGCATGACAAGTTTAAATAGCTCATTATTGTTACTCATGTTGACACCATCAATATATTCCATTGACCTGAGAACGTGAAAGGGAATTACTATATAATATTGATCGATATGGTTGGCAAGAAAATACACGAGAACGTTTAAAATCCCTTAGAGTTTCTTAGTAAAAAGTCGATATATTATGTTGTATCTCTCAAATTGGGTATGAGCTCATTGCGCAATATCTAGTGCTCCCCCGCGTCTGATCATGAACACAAACATACCTTCATGTTCGTTGCACACGTCACTTCACTGAAGTCGTCTCGTTTCCCTGAGCACGTCTGATAGATGACGCTCTCTGCGCATGCGGACTGTAGGGGCCAGCGGCCAGCAATGATCTCGAAGAGGAGGGTTCTGTGAGAGACAAGAGAAAGAACATGACATGTAATGTTAAGCATGAAAAGGAAATACACATGTGAAATCGAGAGCATTTCCTCCTGTTCTTCTTTATTATATTAATTCTTGCGCTTGTTACATTTTATTTAATGTTGGTAGTTCTTTGACATTTGTTTCCTTTTGCATGTTTTACGGATTGATACAAAGTAACGATTGTAACAGCAATGATATGAATTAAACGTCTTCATATCAAGATGAATAAACCTCAACAGTATATTTTATCGATAAAAACATGTGGTATCTCAGCAAGTCGACTTACCCAAATGCGTAGACATCGGCGTGCCTCGTCTGGGGGTTGGTGGTAATGAGCTCGGAGTGCGTAAAGTGAGTCGACGCCAGGAGTTCCGGGGCGAGGTAGCTCAGCTTACCCCTCGGAACGCACGCGTAGCCAGGTCTGGGGGTAGGAGTGGGAATAGTGCATGAAGTGTCAAATGTCATGTTTAACTTCAGTGTTTTATTTGAAAACAGACAGATCAATCCTCTACATGTCTGGGGAAACGTCATCAAATTTTAGGATTGGTGAGTGCATGACCATACAAATTGGTTGTCTTATTGTCACAAGCTATTAGGCAATAGACATAATGAATCCAAACCACTGGTATGATTGAAATGTGATGTCATATTGATAAAACACGCTTAATACTATCATGTTGGATTATTGTTGAGGGGAAAACAGCTCTTTCAATCTCACATACGGAAAATGCTATTTCAGAAAACGGGAATCGAGTGACGTAATGAATGGAGTGGGGAATTCCCATTTACCGAGGAGAAGCGGGATCTGGGATTGTTGAGGTTCTCTCTTAATCTATGGAGGATTCACATGACTCATAATACCATGCATTATGTTAGCACATGCTGTTATCATGTGTAAGCTGTCGTTATTGCATGGATATATACGCATGGGCGGAAATCCACCACTTCGGGGAGCGATTTTTTAGGAAAAACATGTCCCCCGTCCACCTTCGGGGAGCGATTTACGCCCCTGGATATACGAACAGTGCTTGGAACTTATTAAGTAACTTCAAATCATTTTGCCTACAGGTAATGGAAGTATGTACTAAGCATCTCGGGTCGATAAATGAGGTTGTTAACCTCCCCCTCGCCTCACCTTTGACACGTGACGTCACTGGTGTCTACACGTGTCACTGAGAGCTTGACCTTGGCCTCGAGGTAGACGCAGCGCGAGGTGAGGTGACCCAGCACGATGCCCCGGGCATGTAGGTACCCCATGGCTTGGGCTACCTGGTGGGCAACCCCGGCCCGACCCGCTGCGGGCAACCTCTTGCGCTGGACGTGCAGGTGGTTGTAGAGAGATGGGCCCTTGTGGATGCTGTGTGGGTGCGAGGTGGAGCCGAAGGAAGGAAAGTGGAGAATTCATGATTATCATTGATAATATAATAACTTTATCATTATTAATGAGCAGTGCAGTATATATTATAACATTATATAAAAAAGCAAAACAGGATTGAAGAAAAAAAAAACATCGACTATTCTTTATAATTGATTTTATTGAGTTAGGTACTTTTAGAAAAGGATACTCTGACGTGATACGAGTTTTAAATATTTCAGGTTCACTTCCAAACAACAAAACAGTATCTAGTGATACGTTAATTATATGGAAATTGTGTATAAATCATCGCCTTTAAGGAGTAATATTACTTTATATCAATCAGATCAACAGTAATCGGCTACAATTGTCTGTGTGTGGGGAAGGGGGAGAGGGGAGGGGTGTTGTGTTATAGCATACCTGTTGACGACGGCGAAGTGGTCCGTCTCGACGCACGCGCCCATGAACAGGGCAATGTTCTCGTGCCTGATCATGCTCAGCATCGACACCTCGTCCAGGAAGGAGTCGAGGTCGATGGCGTCCCGCGTCTGGATCAGGACCTCGCCGTGCCACTGGCCCCTGGAAGAGAAAACGATGCCGGAGAAGAGGCACAAGGAAGGGGGATGGGGTGGGAGAGCCGGAGAGAGAGAGAGAGAGAGAGAGAGAGAGAGAGAGAGGGAGGGAGAGAGAGGGGGGATAATGTGTTAATATTTCATTGTTACAACCATGTAAAACGAGGAGCCTCACATGATAAGAGATAAGAAGATACATGACAAACTCCAATTATCTCGTGTTCCGAATATCATTCGACTAATCAAAATATTAATCACATAAAACCGATGATGTGAAAACTAATATAGAAGAGTCAACTCGGTGAAAGTAAGTATGAAATAATAATCGTTGTCGACTCAGTGAGGTTACTGTACATATTGTAATATTTTACCCCAAGACATCTTCCTGCAGCACCATTAGTCGGTCCTTACAGGTACATTAGTCATGAAAGAGAATCTTCTGACAACGACAAAATGACTCACGGACTAATTTCCTTTCTTCACGTTTCCATAGAGTTCGGCCTGTTTTGTGCACTTTTATATTTTAAAATTATAATCACTTCCTGTGCCGTATGGCGCACTAGTTTACACACAAGTAATAAAACTACATCACCTATATCAGCATGATCCGCAATGTCAACCGAACCGATCCATATATATAATAATATTGCACTAACGTACACACTCCTTTAGAATTTTGAAAAACGACTGATAAGTTACAAAGTTGTCGACTTACTTGTATGTGCCTCCCATTTTGCCTTTCTCAATGCATCGGCCGTATCTCAGATCCGAGTGAGGAATCGTCCACTCGCTTACTCCTTCTCGGCGCTCTTCAACAGTTTTCCTGGTTTTGCGGAAAACGAATAGAATAAAAGCAAAATACAATATTAGACAAACTGTTGACGCAGAAGGCTGAAGATGATTTAGTTTGTAATAATGATTATAATGATTGAAATACGATAGCGATTGCCTTTATTTGGAGAACATTACATTACTATCTATTAACAAATGATTTAAACATTTTTGCAGCTGTGTTGTCATACGTCAGTCAAACTTTTTAAATGAGGTTTAGATGTGCAGAGGTATTCGACGCTCTTCTTACCGGCCATGTGTTGAAGCTTGTTCACAATCTTTCAACCAGTCCAAGACCAAATGCTCCGTGGATTTGTCACTTTCATCTTCAGGGCAAAATGAGTAAACGAAGAAGAGAAATGGAGAAAGAGAGGAGAAAATGAGTGGGAAAGGGAGAGAGAGAGAGAGAGAGAGAGAGAGAAAGACAGAGAGACAAAGAAAGGCACACTTATTAATAGTTGCACGTTATGCTCATTTCTTAGATTGCTTATGGAATATAATTTTATGTGACGTGTCAGAACTAAGAATTAACAAAAAACACCCAATGCATAGAAAGTGAAAGAAAGAAAACACAGCAATGATATAATAGAATCTACCTGGATTATGACTGTACGACACGAGATATGCTAGATCACTATCAGATTGGCACTGTAGCGTGAACTCCAATTATTGCTGCAACCTACGATGACGTCAATCGCTGTCGCAGTACAGCGTGTATCTTGATGTCACGTTCATATAAGTTTTTATAGCCTAGTAATTTTTAACCACATTTCCACGAGTTTCTTCGTGACATGCATAATTCCAATGAACCCATATACCTTCATTCGCATCCATTGTATTTGTGTTTAGACCGAGAGTACCAGTAAAAACAACAAACGAATATAATTTGCATTGTATTTTTACATGAGATGACATGGTGGGATACACCGACGACTCATGTAAAAATGTCATGATGGGGATTTTATGAGGTGGGGCAAATGCTTGTTTCACAAAATGTATAAAATTAAACTTGTCAGCATTACCCTGATCACTGTATTGAGCTGTGTCATGCCGATATTGCATATTGCTGTTTTTCAGACGTTTTATTAAATTTCAAGAAATGAAGGATGATTTGATGAGATGATCGAGAAGGCAATGATTGTGTTGGTGATCTCACCTTTGGTCCCGTGGCAGTGGTTGCACTTGCGCTCCAGCGGCCAGGTGGACACGAGGGACGGGAGGCCGGCGGGCGAGGTCAAGGGGGTCGTGTTCACGACACCGCTGGCACAGGGTACACTGGTATGGCAGTCCAACGACGTCGAAACGGTGGTTGGGGTGGCGGCGACCCAGACGTCGTGCTTCCGCGAGTAGGAGATGGGGGTCGATGGTGAGGGTGAGGCAGTAGCGGCGGCGGCGGCGGAGACATCCGACGGCCCGAAGCTGTCGAACACGCTCAGCTCCCTGGGCGTGTCGCACTCGGACATTATGCCGGGTTCCGACTCCAGCGAGTAGTAGCCGGACACCGACGACCGATTGGACGACTCGGAAGAGAGCACCTGCCGCGAGGTACGACCGAGGCGGGGAGGGGTGTGGTGCGGCTCCGTTTTCCTGGCAGCGGACCCCGCCCCAGCCCCCGCCCCTGGGACTCCCGAGCAGCTCAGCCGCTGCCTGGTGGTGAACCGCTTGCCCTTGAAGCTAGCTTGGTGGGGCTCGAACTCGGGGAAGGAGTCCGTGGAATCCTTCCTGGCGCTGGGCACTCGAGGGGATCTCCGGGGGCTCTCCAGGGTCGACCGGCATTCGGGAAACGCCCTCATGCTGCTCCTGCTCTCCGGACCTGTATCAGACAAATAGGGCGAGAGAGAGAGAGAGAGAGAGAGAGGAAGAGACAGCGGTGTTATCGTATCGAGTTGCATGGAAGATGAGAAGCGGTGGTTACATACTGTTCTCCAGTTACGGGGGGCGTGATGAGGTACGGAGCACTGCCTGCTCCCTGTACAGAACCCCCCCCCCCCCCCCCCCCCCTCACCCCGCCCCCTCCCCTCTGCGCCTGGTTCAGAAACAGTATACAAACAGTACACATGGGGATAATTACAAAGAGAATTAAGTGACGCTATACGAGTATTCATAATGGTTGATGGACTCAGTCATCATTCTGAACGGTATTATCTCTTCTCACAATAGGTGGTCACAGGTGTCAGCTTAAATCAACGGTGATCATACGCCGTAACAATTTACTTAAATAAACACTGTGTTGTTACTTATTCGATAGTTCATTTCCATTTTATCGTTTTGGTAAATATGACTGAATCGAGACATAATGGGAAAATGAAAGGAAGGAGAGAGGGCGAGGAAAATATACATACAAGACTCGTAATTGTTAACACAATGTACCTTCAGCCAACTTGTGTTTGGCGGCCAGCTCGCAGAGATTAGCAGCTTGTTGAGCACACCGCCGATGGCACCGAACCCTGGAGAACACAAACAATGATAAAAATGACGACAACAGTCATAATAATATCAAAATCATATAAGATCGTTAATAGCGACAACAGTCATAAAGAAAAAGGAAAATAACAAAAAATAAACACAAATAGGTGGAAGAAATGCAAGCAAAATAAGGAAAGAGAGAAGGGGTGTAACTGATTATTCATCCTTAAACTTCAAGTGATTTGCTCTCAGATTATTCTGAGACTAACCCTGGTAAGATTCTAAGGTTTCTGACTCTACTAGACACGCCTTTGATGAGGCTGAGCGTAGATAAGATAGAGATTTAGACAACAGAAAATGAAAAACGATTTCATTAAGTTGCATAGTTCATGAAACGCAAATGTGATTCGCATATTACACTTACTGAGGGATCACTTGCTGCTTTTGGGGGGATTTCTATTTTGTGCGGTATATTTGTGTTTATATAAATTCTTATAGAAGGACTTGTTGTAAATGTAGCTGTTTCATGTGTATTTATCATTTTAACCTCGGCTCTGCTTGCGGTGGAACTAAATAGTATTTTGCTCCTCGTTGCTGCAAAATCCAGGCCAATGTTCACAATAATTTGAGCAATCAAGGCGATTGAAAGCTCAGTTAATGAGTCCTTCCAACACGAATATCAACAAACAACATCAGTACTAACACCGTGCTGTTGGCAGGTCTGACTTATAGGCTTCTTGGCACGGCACGGCTACATTGAGCATTCAGGGTTTACATTTAGGTCCTGGCGAACTAGCTGGCTGGCTGGCACTATAGCGATGTTTGTGCATGATTCCAGAGACGACATGCTTGCTCGTGGATGGTGGATTAATGTCGAAAGATTACGTGCCGTCCAGAAATACAGTAATTTCCTACTCAATAGGGATGGGGCAGCACCACGCCAACATTATGCCCCCCTCCCTCGACCGGCCCGAAATCAGGTCAAGGGATGTTTTTAACTCAATTAAACACATCATTGTTCTGTTCTTTCTTTCTTTGCTTGTTTATCTTACAGAAGGGCCAATCATTGTGATTCACACCGAAAAACAGAGAAATTAACATCGAATAGTCTATACTGCCCTTTTGCAGATATCAATCATATATTAAACCCGCCCATATTAAATAACAAGCGCAAATTGGCGTTGTTGTTTGAAAACAACATGGGGGTGGATGCGGGGGCGAAACTCGTTCGTAGTTTGTCATTGGAGGTAAACAATAAATGCACTATCAGTGACGGTATATGGGTGCAGCTATCGGATTTAAAAAGGTCGCCATATTTCTGTGATTGTATGTTTTCTGAAGGTTCAGGAACCTTTTGAGCAGAATTAATTCCCACAAAGTGTTTCGTTGAGAGGACAGTTACGTACAAACAATTTTAGACAGATAGGAGACTCTGTTGTATATCTGAATACTGTTAATTATGTTAATATCGTATGTTCCGTTTATAGTGCAAGGGAGATGGTCTTACCTGCAATCCTTGCATCGCAGAGTCATGAGAAACATGGTCTTCTTGCAGAAATCACATCGCTTAGCTGGAGAAACCAGTTGTCGAGTGTAGCTGGATAAAGACAAAAAACGATCGGTGGACTCAGTATTAATGTCATGTGTACTGAACGCAGACATATGAGAGGAATAGAGAGGGAGAGATGGGGGGAGGGGGGGGGGGGAGAACGTCAATAACAATCAATTTAAAACACATCACAACTGAGAAACAATAAGGGAGGGATGAGGAAATTAAGACATCGGTGTACGAATGATTTTTACGTTTTATTTGTGGGGCTACTTTTTTTTATTTCACAAAATAGGCCTACAATCCATCAAACCCCAAGAGGTGCTGACATGGGCTCTTTTGTTATTCACACGGGCGCCTTTAAGAATATCGGGGGTGAAATCGTCCTGAGCCTTCGGTTTTTGTTTTATCATGGTGCTTGCTATTCGTTCTGTTCAAATTAACGACAGAGCAATAACTTTTAACACTCTTATACCGACGTCGCCTACATCACAAATGAAGTGCTTCTTGTTTATGTCCTGCAATTCTGAGAGAAGTGGGCAGTTCAACTACACAATTATGTTCTATACCAGTAAACGTCACGGTTTATAGTCATGATATTCTGAAAGTGCACTTCTTCGGGTTTTAAGGGAAAATATGATTTAAGGCTAGTGCTAATGTATGTCATTGTGCATTATTAATAAGATCAGATGAACAAAATAACCCAAGCACGTAATGTTTTCAATTAGGTACCCCACTAATTAAGGTTTAAAAATAACTTAATGGATGACTGGGTCGACATGTCAAACTGATGTCAGAAAACAACTGCACAAACACATGATGTAATGTTGACAAACATGTTGACAAAATACGTGTCGCATTAAGAGAATGAGCTATCTTTCACCGACAGTATGGTGTTGGATCAAAACACGCACGATTCCTTTAACATAATATGATGCACGATGCTAGTATCCAGGGCAGGGAAATGCCACGCGTCTGACAATCTGGGGAAGGGCGGGGGGGGGGGGGGGGGGAGCTGAATGTAGGGCTGTGATTACGAGAGGGAGATCTCCTCAGATGAAGCGATTTCAATCGAGTGTGTTTATGAAATCACGATGTGCATACCCATTTTGAGGAGCAAGGATCGCGTGGCAGTATGTATGAGTTTCTTATTTTTGCGTTACAGCGCCTGTACCATGCGAGCTGCAGTGCTGAAACCGACCCGAATTATTGTAAAACTGAGATACACCCATGCGTATTAAAAGATGACCTACAACGTTCAGCCCACAGATAAAGAGAACGATAATTACAGTCGTGACCATCATAGGGCTGGAAAAGTGTATTGTATCTCATTTTTGCAGGGGGAGGACATGATCTGCAAGTGGAGGTGGGTGTATAATAGTGTGTGTAGGAGCGGAGGAAAATAATTTCTTGCTCTGCATAAAAACAGGCACTATATTTAGCGTGATACAGATATTTGATCTACATTGTAATCATGGTATTGTATCGTCCTCTGCAGCAACCAGTGGTGAAAAATTAAATTCAAATTAAATGCGAATTGCATTAATTTGTTCATTTTACTGGTATTCTCGGTCTAAATACAAATAGATGGATGCAAATGGATGCAAATGAAGGTATATGGGTTCAATGGAATTATGCATGCATGTCATGAAGAAACTCGTGGAAATGTGGTTAAAAAAAAACAGGGTCAATGCCTAGGGTTGCAATGGATATATTTTTCGTTTAGTTTTATAATTTTTTTTTAGAAATAGTTCTTTTTTAGATTTGCAGTCGTCAGATTGAGTAAGTACGCCTATGTATGCACTTACCTAATATCCACTATGACCGTCTAGAAAACAAACATTTTGGTAAACATTCGCCCCCACCAACATACCCTCATCAACCCCCCCCCCCCCTTCCCTTTCTCTGTTTGTCTTTACTTCTCCCTTGGCTGAGACTGATGTTCCCCCCAAATCTGCACTCTAATCAGTTGATAATTAGGGAGCCTCGACTTTTAAGGGCAGGTCACACACGCGATCACTTCACATGAGCCACGCGTGCCGCACTCCTATCCGTCCCGTTCTGGCATGACGTTCCCTTGGTGGGGCGACTCAATGGGGGCAGGGGGGAGTTAAGCATGGTGTTTTATCTGAATCCACACACTCCATGTCTGCTCATGTAGACCCCTAGAGCCCCCTATCATCAGGACAATCGCGAGAAAGGGCGGTTGTAGAGCTGAAATCAGCTCGTTAAGGGGCGGGGTGCCGAACGAACGTGACCTATCCCCGTAACGGAGTATAAACTGCCAAATATCTAAATGAAGGATTAGAACCGGTGTGTGTGTATAATTATGAGTGTGAATACATACAACACATCTTGATCATGACCACCGACCCCCCTCCCTCCGACCCCCCTCCTTCCGACCCCCTCCCCGCCTCGTGCACTGCTTCGAACCGGCTCCCATGGTTGGACGGTAGGGAGAGTGGTGAACCAAACAAACCTCTGTTCGTGTCACCCTCATTTCCCGAACTTGGATCAGACCCAACTTAACCGCAGAAGGAACGACCCTACTTTGAAAACTCCCCACACAATTATATTGACAGGGTGACAGGGTGAAAGAGAGAGGGGAGAGAGAGAAAGAGAGAGAGAGAGAGAGAGAGAGAGAGAGAGAGAGAGAGAGAGAGAGAGAGAGAGAGAAGAGAGAGAGAGAGAGAGAGAGAGAGAGAGAGAGAGAGAGAGAGAGAGAGAGAGAGAAGAGAGAGAGAGAGAGAGAGAGAGATTGCGACTTGTTTGTGTGTCATGGCAACTTGGGGGCACCGCAACAACAGTTTACATGTGCATGATTTTACGACTATGTAAAAACAATGATTGAATAGACAGACGTACAACTGCGCCAGTTATTGTACTATTAATTTGGATTGAGTTAAGTCCCAGTCAAAACACATGCAAACAGAACCTTCAATGAAATAGCACCCATTCAGAATCACACTGCCCTAATTCAGATCATACAATATAACTTCGTATAATCAGAAAAATATGTGTTTGAGCCATGCAGAGAGTGTGGCTAGTGAATGCTAGTACTGGGTTAAGTATGGACGCTAATTGCTTTCTTGCTCTCGGCAATGAATCATTTAAGACTGGCCTCAATACTTTAGGTTATATTCGCTCTCAACCTTACCCGATATCCAAACCCCAGATAGAGTCTCATCTTTCTCTCTTTTCTGTACCAGTATACCATATCTCTCACTCCCTCTCTCTCTCTCTCTCTCTCTGACACTCTCCCCCTTAATAATCAATACACAAAATCATAACGTAGGCCTCTGTTTTCTGGTCACATTAATACAATCACAATCGTCATAAACTAATCTTGTAATTATATTATTATTCAACAAAATGATGTGACCATTAAGACATTCCTTCATTATACAAGAAAGCAGAGGATTGAAATTGTTTAAATCGATTTTCTTTGAATATCTATAAAACACTGTACAATATATTTAGCTGCAGCTCATACAATAAAGCGTATCCAACATTAGTATGGTATAGGCCTGACGTGTGTATGATTGTAATACAAGAATATACATTATCTATGTTTTACCTTGTGCTGAGGGAGTAACCAGAAACTCCCCAGAATCTCAACCCTACATCAGATAGGTATAGCAATAGTCAATGACTGAGTAATTTGGGGTCAAATACCAGCGCTACGGCTTGTTCGGTGAAAGAAAACCAATATGCCTGTGCTGGATTTCCACTGGGCTCCGTGTGTGCCAGCATCAAATATCATATTCACAGTGACCTGGGGGTATTGTAGCTCAATTTGCATATTTTGCTCAGGGTAGGTCAGATTTGTTCATATATTTTTAATGAAATTTATAGTGATCGCAGTCTTCAATAGTACGCCCCTCGTTGCTGTACAGAGAGCATATTGCTCATGTTTTTGCTCCACACCTCTCTTTCTTTTGTTCCCCTCTTGCTCTTCTCAATATTGCCATCTTTCTCTCCCTCACTCTAAAGGAGGTCCCCCTTTCCTCCTCTTCCTTCTGCCACACTATCTCTCTTTCAAGACATCATGTTTATGATCCACCTCCTCATTCTTTATTTTCTCGCCTCCACCTTCCCCCATTTAAATCATATTTTAAAGATAAAACATGCATTGACAATATTTGTTTTGCCAGAAAGATACATTAACCTAAAGAAGTTTTAGTTTCCCCGTTACACCATTCAGCTATATAAGCCATCCAATGTTGATTTGCAGATAGAAATACAGATGACGCTTACCTTTTAAATTACTTCCTGTAAAAAGAATACTAAGGTTTTATGACAATTATCATCATTGTAATATACACTGTTCTACGCCTATTGATAATATCTACATGTAGCCACGTCTCCCTTTCAAAATAAACAGTCTAGATTACCTCTCTAACAAATAGTCATTAGCATGCTAATTTCAATTTTCTACTATGATATGCAAAATGTGGTTTACTGAGCTGGATTAGTCGTGGATCTAGACCGGTTTTTTCATTGCAGAAAGTTAAGCATACGAGTAGATGGTGGGATTGCCTGCTTTCGCGCGTACCTTACAGGCTTGAATAAATGAGTCTTTAATATAGACCTCGAAGGTCTGACGCATTTGACGAGTCACGATCCTAGTCTGATTTCACCTGACACATGTTTTGGGGACAGTTTCGCAATCGAGTCTGTCGCCTGTAGACTAACCTCGGCTCGCATTCACTTCGTCATGCATACGGTGCATGCATTGCATTGACCAGCATATCTCACGCGTGTGTCTGTTAATCGTTTCGATCGAGACGGAGAGACCTGGGCGGCCGGGGTGATCGGGAGGCCTTGTTTCATTTGGGTGGACAACAGCTGGCCTGCGCCTGACCTCACAATCATAGTTTCTTTGTAGAAAGGAGGTCATTGTGCTCGAGCAATCACCGAACATGATCTGCGAGCTACATGTAGCCAACTACTCTAGGTATATACTATAAAAAGTCGCCATAAAATTTTATCAGAACATAACGTCAAAATTGCTGTATTCGCCGGTTTACATCATTACTTAATTGTCTCTGAAAGGGCAACGTGCAGACTCATTAAGAGATTTCAGCACTTAACACCCTCTCCTTACACATATTCGATGAGAAATCCATGATATACCTTACAAAGATGTATCCAAATGTAAAAAAAAAAATAATAGCATAAGATAAAGCGTAAGTAATAACTTTGTAAGAGCTCAGCACGATCTCCTATATCATAAAAGTTAGAAAATAGCAGTAGATATTATGGTGTTCTTACCAGTGTTTCGCTCGCAGAAGGATCGTCTTCTGAAGTTGCTCCATGATGAGCGATAAATGTTCCTGAGGTTGCATGGTAACGTCAATGTCACAGAGAATGAACGATGATTACAAGTAAATCCACAAAGCTTGGAATGTGAGAACCCGGTAGTGTAATTTTGTGCGAGCTCCTTTTGCAGGCGACCAACCTGTGTGCTCACTCACGGTACAATAAACTGCGTGCTGCTTTCTCTCGCTGTCTGAAAAGCGGCCACGCGTTTGTGTCATGTGCGGCACGCGCCTCACACAATACGCTAACCATCGATCAATGTACGGCACGCGAGTAGGCGGGGCCTCGTACAATAGAGCGGACGATCGACCAATCAACGAGCGTTACCAAGTTAAGATTACGCAAATGAATGCAAAGAGTTAAGCCCGGAGCGGCCTGTTTTCGGGCGCTCCGTTCTGTTTCTCAGTTTCTTTTGTGTTTACTCGGGCTATTGTTCCTCATAGGCCTTTGTGCAGACATTTTGATCTCGCCGGAGTTTTTATCCTAAAATACCTCGCCCAACAACAATGTCTCGTGGTCGATTGACTCTGGCCTACATTATTTTCTTCGCCCCTTGTTGTTACAATCCGTGAACAAAGATAGTGCAGCTGATGGTCAAGAACAGCCTCAACACCCATCTCAAAACTTGAGTTCAAGTTACGATCAAGGCACAACGCGAAGCGATAAGACAATGCGTTTGGGAGATCAACGCCTTATGCAGTATTATGACAAGGACATATTAGTAATAAAACAGAAAGAACACTATATTGCGATCATAACTAGATATCACTACTAGTACTACTGATACTACTACGATTACTGCTTCTTCTTCTCCTTCTCCCCCTCCTCCTTCCCCCTTCTACTACTACTACTACTACTACTACTACTACTACTACTACTACTACTACTGCTACTACTACTACTATTACTACTACTACTACTTCTACTACTACTATTATTACTACTTCTACTACTTCTTCTTCTGCTACTACTATTTATTACTATTTCTACTACTACTTCTGCTACTACTACTTTTACTACTACTACTACTACTACTACTACTACTACTACTACTACTACTACTACTACTACTACTACTACTACTACTTATATTACTAATACTTCTACTACTAGCACTACTTATTCGCCTTCTACTAATAATACTACCATTACTACTACAATGTCAACAATTCTGTGAAAGTCAACGGTTACAATACGGTTGGCGTAAGTTGCGCATGAAAAACGAAAAATAAAATGCACGTAAGAAAAACCATCAAATGTTCCTGATGATATCATTTTTGTTTTGCTCCGGTGAAATAAGATCGATTGAGCAATCTGTTCGAATATAAAAAATAATAAAAGGAGGGCCACATGGGACATGAACCCGCATCTACTGCTTAACTAATGATATTAGTGCCATTTTCATTGGGCTTCATAAAATCGAGAAATTAGAAAAATCGTTAGGGGACAGGGACAATATGACCATTCGTTTTTTGTACGGTTGCTAGGCAACTTTCACCCTAGCTTCGAGATTTTTCGATCTCCGAGATTTTTTAAGCCCAATGAGAATGGCACTATTGACGCGACACTTAGGAACCAGAACCAAAAACATTCCATTCTTTGCATAAAATGTGGCTGAGTTACAAGAGGTCAACATTACCGCGCGACCTGCAGGCCTTAACACGAAAAGGGCCGGTTCTAATGTAGTACCATGAGTATTTGGAAAGTGAAATGACAGCCTGCTTTTACTACGCTATTCTCAGTATTAACCATGACCCAATGAAGTCTCATTAATTTTGTCATATATAGCGGCTAATGCTGTAATATATAGCGACTCTTTGACGACATGCGGGTGGGTTTTGTCACGACGTGCTCGGATCCCTGAGTACGTTCGGGCGATTTCGTGGAAATGAAGAAGGCAAACATGCTGTCTGGCTATCTTTAGTAACTCATACTCAGTATAAGACACAAAGAAGCCTCACTTTCGAAAGGGGTTTCGAAAGAATGGAAGTCCTAGATGAGTTTGACTGAGGTAAGAAAAATAGAAAAACAAGGACAGTCTTAGAGGGAGGGGTTCACTTTAGCACAGCACTTTCCAAGACTTAACTGTTAGATGGTCCATGTATGTTGTCAAATGGAGAAGAACTCGTCTTGTTGATTAATACCCCCCATTCCCTCTCTTTCTCTACACCTATTCTCACCAATAGTATACAGCTATAGTGTGCCCGCGGGTGAGGGTTTAAATACGTGAATATGTAGATTTTGTTTGAGTAATTTGTAAACTACCTATGTGTTTTGTTATGTTAGGTTTTATAGTTAGTGGTTCAATCATTGTACCTAATCAATATGTCACGGGGTCCTTAACTAGTCACTATTGTTTGTTACTATAGTGTATCATTATACTTATACACAAACTATTGCTTTTGAGATAATTATTAATCATTACCAGTAAATGATACGTAGTCTTCTCTCATATCACTATCATGACGATCGCGATAGTTGTTCCTTTCAGATCGCAACATATCACTCGTTCTGCCCAGATGTACAATTATGATATAACACCAACCAGCTAGTTGCCATGATGAATGTACTCTGTTTATGAAATGTAAGCTATATATCATGTTCCATTTTAATCGTGGATTGGCAGTGTAGGAGGCGGATGTATGGAGGGAAATAAAATTGACATTAGTTTGTATAAGCAACTGAACTGTTTACAGGCCAGTCGGAAAAGACAATCCTGATTGTTAATCAAGTGACGATGGACCAAATTTTTAGTGGGAGTTACATGAGACGTTTATATAAAAACAAATCTATATTTGTCTTAGTACAAATTGCCAACACGAGTATGTACAATGGTAGATTGAATACACTTATTATTATTTTACAGAAGCTCAGCTTTGTATTATCCTTCATGACAATTCACATTCTAAATGGCAGCATACAGTGTATTATTTTCAACGTTCGAGCACAAAGTCTGAGTCCTTATGTGTTTCTACTGCGTTATTAGTATGTAACATTTCTGTTGATTTGTGAATTGTGAGTGAAAGTTAAAAGTTTAACTTGAAGGGAAATTAAGGCGACAGAACAGAAAAGGGCATGTGAAAAGGAAATGCGTCCGGTCGCGTTTGACAGGGAGAAATGGATGATAACCATAACATAATCGTATAATTTGACTGCAATACTCCTGCTTTGAACATTATACTGCTTTACATCATGATTTTGGCAAAAATTAAATAGTTGCGCATAATAAGCTAAACGAAGACTTTCGTCTGGATTATCAAACTTATCATAAAAGGAGCCGTCTTGTGCGCGAAAGAGGTCTGCCATGACGTAAGGGGCACCACCTCCACCGCCCCCGCCCCCAACAGCTTCCCCGAAGCCTAGGCATTCCTTGACCCCGTATGGTTCTAGCCATTCCCATAAATGATATAATCTTATAAACTACCCGCCTTTTATCATGTTTATCATTAATGATTCCATCAATGTAGTAATCGACATACTGGTTGTTCTATCTTACCGGGAACGCTCGGCTGGAAAGGACCGGGTACCACCAGGCGCGCTGTCAACCATGCGCTGTCCATGTGACCTCCCGTCAACTTAGGCTAATCCAGCCAGCTTTATAGCTACGTTGGTCTGCTCACATTTGGTCTAATCAACATTTCGTTGACTGGTCCAACTTTGGAACTCCCTTTCACGACGACGGGGAACATATCCAGGAACAACGCGGCGTATAACCCTAACCATAAACCCAAACCCTAACAATGACTCTTAACCCTAACCCTAAATATCAGCTCATACTCATGATACTCGTAAATGTGACTGTCCACATGGACACGGGAATGCTTCAAAGTACAATGCCATCATGACTGACTTTAACCCCCGCTTCAACCGCGCCATACCAGTGTCTCCTTCTAAAATGTCAATTTATTATCGTTCATTATAACTATGATTGTATGACCAGTCAATAATTATCATGTAATCGTTGAGATTTTAAAGTTGTTTCCATCAGACTTGTTACATCAGATATATTACGAAGATATCTTTCCTTTGATTCCACCTCTTTTCAGAGGTTACAGTTCGATATTCCGAAGGTTCGTTATTCCGAAGGTTCGTAATCATGGTAATTCCGAAACACGTAAATTGCCTATACCTCGATGCTCGTTAGTCCGAAAACGAAAAAGGGTGCGTTAATCCAAGCATTTGTCGCAAAAATTCGGAATAGCGAACCTTCGGGATAACGAGTGCTCCCCTTTTCAGAAAGTTTTGCTCATTAAAACACATAAAGTCATGTTCATAATATGCCCCATTCTTAAGAGTGCTTTTTACTGAAGTGATACGGTTTACTACATGTAGACTATATATACATTTTCTGTCATTTTGTTTCTTGCCAAACTAAATTAGCAGCTACATGTAGTCTCATTTTCCGCTTGGATTTGATTATGAGTCGCAATGCCATGTTTGTAGGCATTCAATAGCGTTAGGATTAGGAAAATGAATGCAGTATCTATACAATCGAATACGACTTGGTAGTTGGCCGATCAGATGCAAGAAACTGAGCACACTTCACGACTGGTTATTATCAGCTGGCAATTAGGGGAATTCAGACCGAGTTTGGTTCACGTCTTCATAACGGCGTTACGAATCGTGCAAAATGATTACATTGATCAGGTTCATTAAAATTTTACAACAGGTACTATAGTCACGGCATCAAGCAGAGACGACATTGATATGAAAATAGTTATTTGATAGTTTTCTTCACAATGTACTATTTAGCGGCAGAGGCGCATGAATCATTTACATGTTGTGTATGCAATCTGATGAAACGGGAAAAGGAGAGGGGACACAAATCACAGCAATCCTCTGAAAGGAGGGGACGAACATATCGGGAAATAAATAGGAAGAAACAGAGAGAGAGAGAGAGAGAGAGGGGGGGCGGAGGGTAGAGATGGACAGAGAAATAAAGACAACAAAGACATGAGAGGTGGAGAGTAGGAGGTGACGGGGGAGGAGGGTCGGGAGAGATGACGACAACTAGAACTGGAGATTGGGAGGGAGGGAGGGAGGGGGTGAAAAGAGACAGAAAATCAAAACAGAACTAAACAAGCATGGCAGGGAGGTTGAGGAGTTTGCAGGGACCTAGTAAGGGGGGGGGGGGGGTCACAATGCAGGATTCAGAATCTTGTTCCAACTCATAGTACAGTGAAACCCCCGATTCATGGCATGATTATGATTCCCAGAAGAGAGTAGAAGAGAGAAAACAACATCGAACAAAGACAGCGGCTGTGCCTGTCAAGTCCACGGCAGACTAGTTACCATGGTAATCCGCCTTCGAAGAGTCAGATTAAACTTGACAGTGATCTACACACGCACACACACACACACACACACACACACACACTGTCCCAGGGAGTTTCCCCCCTTCTCGCCGCGATCTAGCCACTTGTGCCGCCGTTGCCTTGGAAACGAGTCTCTCTTGAGTGATTGAGTGATACTTGCTCTGATTCTTGTATTGTTGCAAGCTTCAAACGTCAAATCACGAAGTATCATCAATGCGAATTGGCTAATATTTCAATGTCCTGATATAGATTATAGCTGTTGCGGCAGTATAGTGTGTACGAGTTTCGGAGGAAGATAACGTTGTATCTATTTCCTATTTCACGATATGCCTGTTACTACTTGGATATTAAGTCATACAAGTGTATTCCGTAAAACATTTCTTTTTTGGGGGGCGGGGGGGGGGGGGGAGGGGGTTAAAAGTCATTTGGTATTTATGTTGCTATGGATGACACAATCTGACAATATGATATCAAACGTAGTAATTATGTCTTCATTGATACATCGCTGGATTTCGTTCTCCCTGCCACTTGCATTATCCGCCCTCCACTTAATATATTATGAGAATAATCATTTTTATTAAAACAGACACGTACAGTGATCAACGAAATGCATAGAACAAACTGTACTCGTGTAAAATAGCGTTTGACACAACTTTCCCTATTTCTTTCTCATGATGAAATCTAAAAAACCCAGGGACATGTGTCCTTGATGCATCCGGATACAATATGAATAGTATATGTAGTATGTTGTAATATCCAACAAATCCGTATTATGTATCGATGACACCCCGTGTAATTTATAGCACGGGTACCGTACTAATGTGTCATTTTTTTTCCTGTTTATACGATTATACTCTCCTACAGCTCCTGACCTGGAACTATGACAGATTATATAAAAACACGCCTTTGTTTGTCTTTCGCAGAATACAGGAATTTCAAGACAGTATATTTTAATATGTTTTGACAAATGTTTTGATAATGTTGTACATGTATAACATGTATATGTGCGGATGTTCATAATGGGATGTGTATATATTAATACAAATAAAATAATTTCCCCAAAATGAAATAATTTTCTTTTTACGAGATTTTCTATCTTGGACCCAGGTACTTTCCTCAATAAATAGTTTTATCTGTCCGCATTATTTCTCGTAACATTCTTACATGATCTATTTTCGCAATTTTGTTTGAAGATAAACCACAATGACCACGTGACAATGAGTGGAAACATATACTTTAAGTTTCAGAATTGACGATCAAATATTTTAGCTATAATATGTCTATACTCTTTCCTCAGTCATGAATTTAGTACTCTACATGTTTTCTTAGTCAGTCGGTCTTTAATTATTATATAAAATTGAGTAATGCTTAATCAATGCGGGTTGTGTTTGAGCATATTACGTCCATATATCCATTAATTAATAATAAAATATATCATATACCCCATGAAATTATAATAATAAAAAGAAATAAAAATCTGTTTTTACTCTCTCTTGTCCTTTCTTCACCCCATAAATGGGTCAAATATCTTGAAACCAACCACGTGATGTTAAGGAATGTTTGCCATTTTCTAAAATGCATTTATAGATAAATGAATCGGTTAAAAATAATTGTAATAATATATTTTGTGTGTCATGATTTTTCTTCTTTTATCTAGGGACGTAAGGAACTCAGTGTACAAGCAACGCTTCCTGAGACCACCTGTTCCAATTATATCAATTCTTAAGTCCAACCGCATATCTGCATCTATCATCGGCTTATACTGTTGGAACTAAAAGCTTTGATGTTGTATACATAATTATTCGTCCCTAATAAGTATATGTTTGTCCATTGTGAATTACCACTACGTATAGACATTTTTTACGTTAGAAGTAAAGTTTCTTTGAAGTCCAATGTACACACTCTTAACATCATACCACGATACGTGTTTCATTGGAGTGGTGGAGGTGGTGGTATATCATAGGGGTATTGCCTCGTCACTGTGGGAATACCGTGTCGCACCTGTTCTCATGCCATGTGAGAACTGCGCAGTGGTCTTCTTCACACGTTACTCACATACAAATGATAATCCAACGATGTATAGCCCAAATGAGTGCAAATTATCAATCATACAAAAACCTAGGTACGTATGCGTGCAGACACCAAACTTGTCCCACACTTGGTGAGCTTGGAAGAATAGTTAATAATCCTTATTAATACGCCGGGGAGTTTCAATCTTTTCAGTCGTGTTGTCGAGATTCTCAGATTCTTAAACTCGTCGTTTAAGCGGGCAGGTCCCTACAGTTCATTGTCAATTGCAAAAATATAAGGGCGTTTCAACGTTTGAGATAAATCCTGGTCAGACTATGCCGACGTTTGGCAGTGACTTCTGAGAGAGTGAAAATCAAAGGAAAGCCCCGTGCGACTGGACAAGTTTGGTCATTAGATAATACCGCCATTCAAATCACGAACAATGCGACAAGGCTCGTGAAGAAGAACAAAGGCAGCAAGACGCTCCTTGCTGTAGCTCCGCTTTCATGTTGACATTTTTGTGAGGCTTTTTAGATCTCCGCACTTCCATTGTTCTTTCTTAAACAAGTAGAACCCGTAGGTCGCTGCCGACGGATTACGGGTATGATATAGAGACGTTTCCCTCAGTCGAAAACCACGCCCTTCTTCTTCATCTTCTCCTTTTTATCTTGAAGATTTACCTGTTTCTATTTTAGTAACGCATATGCATAAACTCCCTTCTGAAACGACGCGATCACCACTTACTGATCCAACACTGTTTCTATTCCCACTGCCTATAATTAACACTTTGTCCCATCTGCTCAAGAGCCCGCTTCCCGCGACCGGCTGCCCGGGGGAATCCCCCGAGTCTCATAGGCGGATCTTCAGGGACCGAAGGGAATCATGAGTGATAACACGCTCAATAGTCGCAGGGATTGCTTCATGATAAACAGCCGGTCAGCGTTTATACAATTTTTCTGGGGCAGGTACTTGTTTTGTAGCCACACCGTACATTGATGTATGACGGTTGACAGTATGCCAAAATATCCCCTTTCCTCACTTATATTTCCACGGACAATCTATCAAAAATATTTGTTACGACATTATCGTAATTTGCGGCTCAAATAAAAAGAAATGAAAAAAAAAATCCTTTTTGGGCGCTCTTTTTATGTTTTATGTACTCTATATATTTATGTTTTGTCTCTGTTTCGATATAATTTGAAAAAGTACAGTTTGTAACTCAATTTTCTTATTTCTGCATCTCAGTCATAAATATAGCATCAATAATGACAATGTCGTTTTTCAAAGAGAATGCTAACTCGGATATTTGTGGCATCTCGTGCATCGGTACGGAATCGGAATTTTCAGACCAATTAATAGCCTATCTCACGAAACTCGCACCAACTGATATAATAAGTCTAAGTGAACTTAACCAATCAATATCGAACATGACGATTTGTGATTGAATCACTAATTACTCAAAATGTGGATCATTTGAAGGCAAATAACTTTCAGCAAGTTTATAAAATGGACATTACATGAATTTAAGACAATTGGCAAGAAGATTACTCACGATCTCCTTTCGGGAGACCTTTTGTCTTACAGCACAGTATATGCCCTTAAACCATAATCTTAACCCCCAAATATAAAGCCACATTATGAGATTATATGCATACCTGCATAGTCTCAGACATTATGCGTGTATATTAATGTGACTGTTCGGTTCAATCGGGTTTTCCAATTTTTCCCAACATTCATAACTGTGTTGTTGTTTATGTCTGATTTTACTTAAATTTGTGCCAATTTGTTTTTTTTTCTTATTTTCTGATTTTACTAGCAAGAAGTTTTCATTGTAGTCGACTACCCCTTTGATACTAATGGAGCGGTTAAAATCGCGATTAACAGCCCAACTCGTATACCACGGACGCTATATATATATACGACGAAGGGACCATGATTATGCATACGCCTTAGCAGGGTAAGTGAGGAAATCGGTTTGATCGGGTTAAGTACGTGTGCTGTTTTTACTGGGCCCTGAGGTTTGTATCCAGGGCGTCGAACTTCTTCTGACCTGCACGCGATTTCCCCTCTCTCGACTCTCGCAGCTATATCTTATTTGGAGGAACTCGAATAGTTTCGCGTACGTGCGCTTATCATTTTGATAATTAGGTTTTCAAACTAGACGCTGAGATGTTGAGCACATTCGACATGTGAGATGTTGGATACGGCCCAACGAGACAATGAGAGATAAAGGAAGAGAGGGGATAAAAAGAAAGGGGGGCAGAGAGGGGGGGGGGGGGGTAGAGAGGGGTGCAATAAGGAGATATGGGAGAAAAGAGCGAGTGAGTGTGAGAGACGGGAAGAGAGAGGGAGGGGTGGAGAGTGAGATGAAGAGAGAGAGAGAAAGAGAGAGAGATAGAGAGAGAGAGAGGGAGGGCGAGAGATGGTGAGAGAGAGACTGGTAGAGGGAAGGACAGAAATAGAGGGCAGTGGTGAGATACTGTATACCGAAATCGGTTCCAGCCAGTTAGATCTGGAAAGAAAATTGAGAGAACACACTGTCCTCATATTTGAGCTAGTTCTTCGATCAACAGCAAATAATTTGAGTGTGTTTTTTGGATGGGCAATTTGATTATTTTCATAGTCATGGCCTTGAACATTATGAAGAACTGTTTCACGAGTGTGGGTATTTTGCCTGCGCGCGCTGTCCATGTCTCTTTCGGTAGCACTTCACAACTCATCCGCATGTCCGGGGACGGAAGATGTGCACTTTTCATAATTCGACTACGAACCTAACGAGTTTCTATTTCATATACCCTGGTCATTGCATTCAACATTGGTCATCAAGATGATAAAGTTATGTTATTACGTCAGCTTCGTTACCTGGGTATTTCTAATCTGATCACAGGTTTACGTGTTGATGTAGAACAACCAACAATTTTTACCCTCTTGGAGTTATCGACATGATCACTGCGACCACTAATTGACTAGTATGTAAATCAATCTTGCTTCTAGCTGTGTAGTGCGTTGACACACTGTATGTGTATATGGACACATAGACCAATCACTGCTCTCACGACAGAGTCTGGACATATAGCCTAAACTCCTGGAGGGAAGCCGGGTAGAAACTACATGTATTAGTCTTCGTATCCAGACGTAACTTGGGTTGCAGCAGCGCGTTCTGCAGGAGCAGACCTCCCAACCTGGAAACCAGGGGACATATTCATGAAAGCTTACTAGCCTAGTTACTAGCCTAGTTACTAAAATGCATGCAGCTGAATACAGTTTAGTAGCTTACTAGACTTAGTAAGGTTTCATGAATATGGCCCCAGGTGACGAGGACTTCACCGCTGCCTTTAAACTGATGATCAGCACAATGACTCATGTTATTATGGTTCACCAACCTTTGTGAGATCCATCGTCATGATCGTCTTCACTGAAAGCACGTACGTCCCCTGCCCACCGCCCCCCCCCCCCCCTCTTTCCATCTGATAGCATCGGGGTATCTGTGTCAAACTATCATAACTCGAAATGACATAATTTTATTCGATCACTCGCACACATCAATACCATAAAACACTAAATACAATACAGGAAACCAGTAGTAATACAACTATTGGCAATTCTTCCGAGCACAAATCCACCGCATGTAGCACAAAACAAGATTGCCCTTTGGTCGTAATTTCTATGTACTTTAACGGCTTAAAACCTCAAGTTTTTTTGTCAACGAACCACTCTTCTAAGCAAATTTGATAATATTAAAATTCGGTATTTCGTTGAAATGACTGCATCGGATAAACCGAATTGCATTCTGACAAAGGGTGTGTTAGATCATAATAGCAGAGGAGTTATCAGCATGATCACTCGTTATAAACAAAGGATCATTTTGCTTTGGTATCATTTGCCGGTTTCGAAACCTATACATTCAAATATGACACGTTACTGCGAGGAGAGATGGGAGGATAGGACGGCTTACTAATCAACTGCTAATGACATCAAACAAGACAAGGAAATATAAATACCAGAGACGTAATGTATCATTCGGTAAAAATGAAACTCGATATAATAACCGGATGTAGGCCTAAATCAAAATTCCCGCATTTTGATTGCATTCTCGTATTCTTACATTCATTGCCAATGTAGCGTATCGACTGATTATTAATTATTAGCGGTGTTTGTGTGCATTCTACGTGGGTTAAGTTGCATGAATCCTGATAAACGTCCTGGTCATACAAACGCATTTCCAATAGTGCTATTTACCAAGTATTTATGCAAGACTTATCTGTACAATTGGACTGGGAGTAAAAAAACAAATAAGGAGCCCCTGCACATTACTAACTATAATACATACAAGCAAGATAAATACACTCAATAGGTAATCATATGAAACATGAATTAAACAAACGAGAACAAGCAATTGTTGGCAACAAGATGAAGTATTTCGGCCACGTCACCAGACCCCATTGCCACCAGAAAACAAACTTTCAAGGAAGGTTCGGAGGTAAACGCAACAGACGAAGAGCTGTCGCTAGCTGGATTAACGACTTGCTACCACAAACATTAGTTTAGAGGTTACGAGTGCTGTCTAGATCACTCTCGTCCAAACCACGCCAACAAACATCTGATAATGGCCGGCATTCTGCAGAGAAATTTAAGGCAAACAGTGAACTTAAGCTGTACTAAGGCTGCACTACCGTGGGTCTAAAAAATAACTATACACTTTTGAAATGGCGGCCAAATAAAAAAAATACGATTCTGGGGAGAAAAAGATTATATGTGTGGATAGCTCATGGACTCAACTTTCATATGACACGGAAACCTTTGAATATAATTCATGCTTGGATGAGCACTACTCACTTTTGTAAATGGTATGAAAATTAGGCTGCGCAGGAATTAACCTTCCATTTTTGCGAGAGGTTGAATATTGAATATTCAATTATGGGTTGTTGAATAAAAAAGAATGTCGTAGAAGCCGGCAATTTATTCTTTAGGTCAATGGATAACCTCAAGAATAGGCAGCCAGTAGCTGAGACATTCCTTTTCCTTTTAAACAAAATGTATTTCAATAATGACTATTGAATTGAATATTGGATTGAATATTCAATATTCAACCTCTCGCAAAATTGGAAGGCTAATTCCTGTGCAGCCTAATTTTCATACCCTTTACAAAAGTGAACAGTGCTCATTCAAGCAAGAATTATTTTTGGACGTTTTGGTGTCAGATAAAAGTTGAGACCATACGCTATCCATACATGTAAATCATTCTCCTAAGAAACAAATATTTTTTAATCGGCAGTCATTTCAAAAGTGTACATATATATAAATATATATTTTTTAGACACACGCTATAGTTAGTCCACTGCTCAGAATAACGTCTATACGTGACATCAGATCTGTACCTTTTAGCAACAAATGAAAGATGCTGAAAGGAACATCATAATATCAGACGATATAACAATGCCATACTGTACAAACAAAATAATGATGATAATCCAGGGGACTGTATTGCGATGCACAGTGACATCAGGTAACTAGTTCGGAGTATAGCGAGACCGACACCACAAACCCTAAACCGAGCGTACCTATCCGTCTGATCTCTTTCAATAAATGATGTATAGTTTCCGGGAACTTCATTATCTATGTACCCGACGACCCCACCCCCCCCCCCCCCACCCCCCATCCCCTCCCCTCTCTCTCTCCTGTCCCCTTTCTCTTTCTCTTTCTCTCTTAGCTGCTTTCCCCGGTAGGTTTCTCTTTCACCCGACATTAATACTTTTATCACGTCGGTACATTGTATTCACAAAATATGCTCATCTAGGGGCTACTTCGGAAAGCAATATGATGTAGGCCTATTCAGAAGGAAAGATAGTGAAAGAGAAGGAGAGAATAGGAGGGGAGAGAGAGAGAGAGAGAGAGAGACGGAGACGAAGTGAGTAGCGGTAAAGATGGAGAGATAGATAGAGAGAGAGAGACGGTGTATGAAGATAGAGAGAAGTGGAAGTGGAGAGAGAGAGAGAGAGAGAGAGAGAGAGAGAGAGAGAGAGCGCAGGGGGGAGGGGGAGGGGGGGGGGGGGGGGCAGGGAAGCCCACGCAAGGATAGCCGAAGTGGATTCAGTGCCAAATTTTGTTCCCAGTGCCACTGTTTCTTACGCCTGCTTCTTGGCCCCTGACCATTTTACCACTAGATTTCCTGTTTGTCTCTCAAAAATGAAACTGCTCGACCAGCCAGCAGCTTGCACAGACCATGTGCATGTATATCGTGTTCATTCTAGTCGCTTAACTCCGATAGTCGTACCATAATAGCGACATACGTAATAACAACACAATGGTCGTGGGAAGATGGTCCCAATATTGGAAACCACGTAAAAACATGACGTGATCTCTCTAAAAAAAATTGGAATATATAAAAAAAAAAATCATTACAATGTAGGCCTTCAATTATATAAATGGAAATTAGCAGGAGAATTGAAACAGGACAGCAGAAAAGGAAGAACATGTACATTTTGGAAATAATGAAAGAGATTAATTCAATTCAACGCAAGACAGATCTTTATTACAAGCGTACTGAATGTTGTCACAGTCAAAGGCTGTATTGTACATTGTATGGATAATACACTTACATAATGATTTATACATGTTTAAGTGTACTAATCATTCACTCAGAGCAAGATGACACATAAAACCTTCCGATTTCGATAATCCAATCGTCTCTCCGGTCAGTACCGGTCAGTGCTGGTCAGTGCCCGATGGAGGCTTGCGGTGCCAATATTTCCCTGACTTACCTTGAAATGAACAATGGACTTCGTAAGAAACACGAGTATCGTGATTGCTTTCCACCATGTATCACATCCATGACTCTGTAGCTTTCAGCGACGTACTGTATCATATATATTGGTATAACTGCAGCGGGGTTGTGTCCGTTAACGATAAATCTTGGGCGTGTTTCGATGCAAACATGCAAACAAAATCAAGAACGTAAAGAAAAATAAGGACACCATAACCTGACAACGCCTTTTCTATTTATATTTTGTTACTCACTGTATATAGGTCTGATATGCATAGTTGGTATATTACAATTCATCTCAACACCAAAGTGAATTTCAACACAACGCATGCACTAAATGATAGTTCAGGACTCGCAAAGCATGAAATAAATCCATAAACTGCAAACTGATTGATTAACTTGTTTGATACCAGATACAAGAAAAAACACTTGTTCCGACAAACGTCTTCGCGCTTAAACACACTGACTGACTAAACAGCGGACATTGCTTCCAAGCGCTGAGAGGGATACAGTCTGTTCGCATGGCCTCAACATTGCCACATTAGTGCCATTCTCATTGGGATTAAAAAATCGCGAAGTTAGAGTGAAAGTTGCATAGCAACCGTACCAAAAGCGGAATGGTCCTATTGTCTATGTCCCCTAACTTCGAGATATTTCTAACTTAGCGATGTTTCTAACTTTTCGATTTTTTAAGCCCAATGAGAATGGCACTACTGTCTCAAACATGCGTCTGGTAGATCAGACTAGGCCTGCCTTGCTAGCCGTGTCGGGGAGCCTGTGCAAATACATTCGAACTATTCTATGTTCTTCAGACCCATTAGCCGATTAACTTATATTTATGCCTGCAAACTCACGGGGGAGGGAGGAGGGGGTGTCAAAGAGAAGTGGGTGTGAGCATGGAGACCCGAGTCGTATTCATAATGATGAGAAGGGTATCGATGACGAAGACGGGGCACCCATGGTATCCCCCCTCCTTGCTATAGGAAGTACCCCCCACCCCCCGCACCCCCGCACTACCCGCCGCCCCCGTGGTCCTTCCGAAACACGGCTCCAAAGGAAGAGAGCGTGCACGACAACGCCGTCCACCTACACACAAAAGAACATAGAACAACAGCACTGCGTAAGTGGGGTTTCCCCCGAACGATCGCACTGCCGTGAAGCGCTTATTGTGTCCAGAGATCATAATCACTGTTGAACGCCTAACATGCAGACACATTGAAACTTCCGTCATGGTTTCGCTCGCATTCTGGGTTCTGAAACTTTAAAGCGAGTACACTGAAGATGTTTCAAGGGTGTACATCACGAAAACAACGTTTTTCTTATACTTGGAACGAACATAGTATTTAGCCCGACTTTCAAAGTGTCTCTTTCTATTATCCGAAATCTCCGTATACGACGGACACGGGTTTCATAACCAACCAGAAATCATATGAAACCAATTGGGACTCCTTTAATGTCCATTGCGGTATTGATGACTCAATTCCCCCTCCTTCAAATCTCTTCCTTTCGTTTTGTTTTTTGTTTTTAAAGAAACTAAAACATTCGTGGGCGACTTTCGCTTTAGGAAAAATATATGGAGGAATCGATGTTCTCTCATGTAGCGTGTTGTAAGAATAAACATAGAAAACTAGAATATGACATCAATACCATGTTGATGCGTCGTAAAGAGTACCGAAGTGGTGTCGTCATATCCATTGTTATGCAGGTCTCTGGTTCTAAACAACATCCTCCAAGAGAGAAATCTTACTGGTCCGACTTTGTCTATAGCGGGCTAGTCTCGGGCACTCTTAATGAGAGTCCGTGATCACCGCTGCTTGCTGTACGCACATAGTTTAGAACCAGTTGTCTTGACATCATGTCCATAAGACGCAACACCTCGATACTCATGTCAAACGTGAAACGTCATGGGGAGGGGGGGGGGGGCAGTGAGTACCGAGAGTGGCAATGAAGGGACGTGCGTAGGTGACTGAAGCCTTTCAAATATTTTCTGATAGCTTCTATGACAACGTGTATGTATGATATATGAACGTGACTGACCACGACAAGCCTTTTGTCCGCGTCCATAGAGAAGGTTTGAGGACATTATCTACTCAATGATGGGGGACACTTGCAAACAGGATATGATTTAAGCAAAACTGGGGGGAGGGGGAGGGGGGAGGGGTGCATATATAGTGCTCTCATCCCCATTCAGGTTGAAACTGCGTAAACACGATTGGAGGATATTATTTGGATCCTATGAGTAGCAACTATTCAGATGATGACCTGTAGGTACTTCACATCAGCCTGGAAAATGCCTGGAAAAACCATCCCAGAGGAAAACAGAAAAGGAATCGATATGGAGATGCGATCTTTATAAGCAGATAATTATACTTGCGCGCAAGGCAAACTGATTGTGTCTAAAGTTGTCGACAGATTTCAGTTTAGCCCGCCCGTATGGCAAGCCGTTTTAACATTTATTTCTATTTCTTGATATCACGAATTCGACTTCTTGATATCAAGAATTCGATTTCTTGATATCAAGAATTCGATTTCTTGATATCAAGAATTCGACTTCTTGATATCAAGAATTGCCATTGCTTAACTACACAAAACCATTTCTTGATATCAAGAATTCGAATTCTTGATATCAAGAAATGAATTCTTGATATCAAGAAATCAAATTCGTGATATCAAGAATTCGACTTCATGATATCAAGAATTCGAATTGTTGATATCAAGAAATGGTTTTGTGTAGTTAAGCAATGGCAATTCTTGATATCAAGAAGTCGAATTCTTGATATCAAGAAATCGAATTCTTGATATCAAGAAATAGGAATAAATGTTAAAACGGCTTGCCATACGCCCGTGCGCCTCCACCGTGCCCATATCCTCGTAAAAGTTTCCTTTGAAGTGATCACAAATGCGGGTTATGATGGTGATAAAGCTCCAGACTGACTCGTTCTACTATACCAAGAAAGCTATGTAGTGCTAAGTTACTGCTTAGCTTTCAATTAAAAGTACACGTCTTGCCATTGGGTCGTTGGCCTATTTCATCATACCTTCCTACGACAGTGCAAAGACAGGGCAGCCGAATTAGTCTGGGGAGGAGACACAGATACAACCAAAGCATAACGTATTAGACGCACATTATACTTTTTGAAAGCAAATGAAAAAAATATATATCAATCATTTACAAAGTAAAGACCATAGAGCTATACACATATATCCTTCATTATTTTGACACGGTCTCAAAATGTGAATCTCTACAATCAGACCATGGATGTTTTGTATAAAACTGAGCGTCATACCTCTTTGATGTAACAAACAAAATGTGCGTTGTTCAGACGCATTCACCACGTGGCAAGGATTGTGCTTGCAAACTTAGTGCAATACCATTTATCCATATTAATATCCTACACTTTTTATATATATATATAATAGTACAGTTGTCACCTTCCAGTTATATTTAACAGTTTCAAAAGTTTCTTGAAAATTCACAAACTATGCTGCCTATCAAAATAACTTCCTCTGTCCCAGATATTAATAAAAACAACCTACTACTTGTTTACACAAATTGTGGGCTGAAACCCAAACTCCCTCCTACATGGGTGGATATGTTTACATTAAAAGTAGCCAGGATGGTCCCCTTATCAGTTCTACCTCCGTTGGGTTGTATTGCTTCCTGCCCCAGTTTACAAAACACCCATCTTTTATTCTGCCTCCTTTAGATGAAAACCCCAAGAGTTGAAATCTGAATAGATTCTTCTCTTCTCTGCCTCTTGGCGTGAAGACGACTTTTGCTAGGTCTCCCTAGTCCTCCCTCTTTAGGGTTTAATATAGGACCGTCTGCTGGGAGTACCACTGAGTTTTTCTACCTCTGTACAGTTGAGTCTTTGTACATGTTAACTTTGTACCACTGAGTCATATATATATATATATATATATATCTTCCATGTACAACTGGAACTGGAGATACGTCAGTAATAAATTCTCTATTGACTACTGGACACGAGCGTCTCTACTTCTCTTATTTTCTTCCTCATCTCGAGAAGAGTAAAGGTGTATGTACCAGCCACGTCTACAAACAATACATATACACTCTTACATTAGTATAAATTACAGAGAAGCTACGTTAATAGTCTGTTGTCTGTCGGAGAAAGAGGATCCTGGTCAGTATCTGAGGCTCCCCGTCGGCAGATATCATAATGGACATAATTTATAACGTAGCCCACCCCTACCTCCAAGAACTGTATAGGGCTATACGTTTAACCCTCTCAGCACAAACCAGAAAAAGCCCACCGACTTATTACACATTGCATGCACCTATATGGCATAGGGAGGGTTCACCATCTATGTACCAAGCCAGGAAAAGCCCATTGACGTACGAGTATTACTCATTTCATGCACCTCTGGTACTCATGATGTTAACCATCTCAGTTCCAAGCCAGGAGAAGACCATTGACTTATTACACATGTCATGCACTTGTGGTACTAAGAGGGTTATTTCTAGCAGTACCAAGCCAGGAGAAGCCCATTGACTTATTTCACATAGCATGCACCTATATGGTATCGGGGGATGTTTCACCAAGCTGTTCGTAAGTTACGAACGACTTTACGAACAACTGGTGATCCCTTCTTGTGCTAAATCGGATTCGCAGTGAAGAAAGTGTGGTATCGCATTTAGCACAAGATGACAGTCGCTCGTAAAGTCGTTCGTAACTTACGAACAGCTTGGTGAAACACCCTCCGGGAGTGTTAAAGTAGACACCTGTTTGGCAAGTCGAACATGTCCACATAATCATTCCCGTTTATGTCATTTTATCGATGGCACACCCCATTACTATTGCATAATATGAAAAGTATTCGATACATGTGTACCGAAGGATATATTATATCCTTCGGTACACATGTTTAGTTTTGTGTGGGGGTGTGTGTGTGTTTTGTGTGTGCGTGTGTGTGTGTTTTGTGTGTGTTTATGTGTGTGTATTTTTTCGGATTTTTTCGGATTTTTTCGGATTTATTTAATTTATGTTATTTCATAATCAAGTAAAACTGTTTATAAATGATAAAAAGTAAAAAAAATGAATATTGAATTAACTATGTAAATGATTTCATGGGATATATTATTGTCATGTGGTATGAGGAAGAAATAAAATACGATTTAAAACAAAAAAAGTGTATGTGTAGGTGCGTGTTTGTGAGCTGCGCGCGCATGTGTGTGTGTGTGTGTGTTTGTGTGTAAGGGTGTGTATGTGTGTGGGAGATTAAATAGACAAAACTTTTCTCTCAAGATTCTTGATTGTACAACAATGTTTTGTAAACAATATATGAAAAGGTACTTTTTGTCTTTGTTTGTATAACTATTGTAATTTATGTTTGATTCAAAATATCAATGTACAATGTATCAAGATTATGTAATAATGATTTGTTCAATTGATTTGAGAGAAAATAAAAGAATATCTTTAAAAAAATACGGCCATAACTTTAAGGACGCGGAAATCGGTAAGGTACAATTATACTTACTTCTAGGTATTGATAAATTTAATGTCATAACAATCATGCCTGATCATTATCGGAACATGTGTTCGGTTATTGTGGGGCTTGTTAGGCACGTTCGGGTTCTTGTTTTTGTTTTGTATCCTGTTGTTGTTTTCGAGGGTTGTTTTGAAATTTCGAAGGCGTAATTTCCTCTGAGGCCTCTTAGGTCGTAACTTTCCTGATACGGGTATTTTTATCTTGATTAATGAGGAACATATGGAATAATGTATGTTTGAAAATTATTTCCATATGGATCAATACGAAAGTAACATCCTATCAATACAGTAAAATGTGGATCAAACGTTACATTTTGCGCGTCATTCACATGAAATATTTTACCCGAAAACGACGATTTCTTGTTGACAATATCAGTATTTATATAAATTGCGTAAACACGACACCTGTTTTATACTACTCCGCAGCATCCCGCAACGTAATCAGCGGTAACTCACATTGCCATCAGTACGTAATTAATACGACAATCGGTGATTCGCAGGGCAGTTCCTTGATTACGTAGTGTGTTGCATATTGGAGGGGCCCTGCCTGACTTACAGTCAACGACCGACCGCGTGATCGTCTGCGCAAAAAAACAAGAATGATGCACCAACCTGTCGAGCGCCTCCTCCTTACATACCGCAGGCTGGGAGAGACCACGGACGTGATGACAAACACTTTGGTGACGTCATCATCACTGACGTCATAACTTATCACGTGCCTTATTTGTTTTTCTCACAAGTGATCAAAATTATGATTTTCCCATTTATTCGGAAATTGTCGAAAAACCTTATTATAAAGGTGGCATACAACTAAAGCATGAAATTAATCCTGAAGATTGTTCAAATTATCTGGCTGGAAGGGGGAAGCTAATTTAAGCCTTTGTATGCCCGATCCGAGGCCTCTCTATTGGAATTGTATGACTTGTGCAAACATACATCAATGGCGCAATCATCAAGTGTGTCACAAGCCAACCCTCCTGACTAGTAGACAGCGAGCCCATAGCCGTTTAGCAGACCTGGGCCCTGTATTACAAAGAGCGACTTGCTACCAATATCAACTTAGCGATTGATTGCAAAGTTGCTACCTATCGCAACTCGTTGTGTCACAAACCCATCACTGCTATCTATTACAAGTCCAAGTATATACATGATTTTGCAATCAATCGTAAAGTTACGATTGATCCACACAAGCCACGATCGATATCGATCATAGGTTCTTTGCGATGCGGATTTTACGATCGATATCAATCGTACGATTGATAGCAGCTCTTTGTGGTGCATACCCCTGGGGTGGTAACCACGCAGTCCAACACAATATGTATACTGTATACCCAAAATGACCACTTACTGTATTTCTAAGTTTAAATCGATAACAGTTCAAAAGTTGGAACTCGATTCAGGCTGAAATTTACACATTGTAAAGCTTAGCGATGTACAGGTGTTGGGCTCAAGTTCTGTGAAATGATAATAAATTGGTATTTTTGCAATAATTTTTTGAATTTATATCACTGTGAGATAAAATACTTTGTGTATGTAAAAAGATTGATTACATTGATATTAGCTTCAACAATATGAAGCTCGTCAACTAATGTTCCATTTAAGCTAGGTGTAATGTATTCATTCTGATTTTGTGCAAATCAACTTGTCCTGTGGACCACTTCGAAAAAGGGGAAACATGGCGTTCTACCTACTCGTTTTTGCATGGTCATCACATCAAAATAATTTCTCAACATCGATCTGAAAAACAACTTTTTCATCACGTCAGCGTTAAACCAAGGATATTATGGTTTAGGAAAATGACCAGCGTACGGTATGACCTCAATAGTGCAGTTTGTGTGTGTTAACTTCGTGTGAAGAAAAAATGAGGTCCAACATACCAGGCACTGGTGGAAGGAGAGATGTGCACATAATATTTGCATATTTGGCATGAATAGTCCTCTGGCCGATTCCCCATGGCCCTGTGAATTCATTAGTGATCGCGTATCTGTACCGTACACGTATTCACTACATTACCATACAAGCGCTTCGTTCTTGAAGTATGCATGCGAAGCATACATCTTCCAGGGTTATTTTACTGGCTCGATTCTATAGCGGTCTATTCATTGCCCGCGTGACAGCTGGCGCGCGCGAGACTTCGTGTCAACGTTGTCCTGGCAACACAGCGGGGCTAATCCGACCGGCACGCGAGGGCACAAACCATCGTCTACCAGACAATAGAGGGGTAGCTGGATGGTACGATTACGTAAGGCTCCAGGCACGCGCTGACAGAACCATTAACAATGGGCATCGCGCACGCTTATACATTTTGGAACCCCCTTTTTTTTCTTTGTGAATGCTACTTCTTTTATGCATAAATCCATATCGATCCGTGTGTAAACATTAGGCTCTGGTATTTGGTGTCTCGTGAGGCGATTTATACGAGGTGTAAAGTACATGTATATCCTTTGTGCAGCCTGTCCAGTAGACGTAGGCTACTGCGAGACGGCAAACATTATTGGTATCTGAATGATATACGCGACATAGTTCTGTTGTAGGTCCTTTAACGACAAAACAAGCCAACTGTCATACAATTATTGGAACGCTAGGGTGATTTTATTCACTTTATTCAGCACTGTAACGTGTTAGACTTTTCTATTAAATTACCAAATAGAACATTTTACAACGTCAATGTAAAAACACAACCGCGTGGCTAATGGCCATAACGATGAAGGTAAAGTATTATTGCAATGAAAACCAAACAAGTATTATATTTGGGGTGAAGAAACTATATGTAATGTCAATGTTTCCGTCAAAACATCATTTACGATTATTATCATCAGAAAGGCTTATTTCAATTGAAATACATGTATAAAGATTTTTGGGAAAAATCTACCGCATCTGAATGTCAGGTTAGTCGTCCTTTGTCGTGGAGAACAATACAACGGTCGTTGGGAGTGAGAATGCTGTATAGGTGTTGGAATGTAGGCCTATACGCGGGGCAAGGCCGCCCTTCACACCTTGGATCCGCTGCATATAGAGCGGCACTCGTTCACCTGCTCCCAACGTGAAGACAATAAAGCAATGAGAAAGAGAAAGACAAATACAGCAAGAGAGAAAGAACAAAGAGAGAGGAACAATTGCGAATCAAGAATATGGCGACTCAATGAAATGCGAGACAAAGAAAGAAGACCGACGGAACTGCATATACAAAACGTTACCTCAGGCCGAATACATTTTCAGAAGATTGGTCAAATAAACTTGTACTGATGTTATTCTAAAGGGAAAGTTCACCCTGAAGTTCAGTTGGTTTTAATAAAAGCAAAAACATAATGGGATAAAAATGAGTGAAGTCAAACCATAACAGAGTTAGGAATGTTCAAATTCTTAACTTTGTGACATTACTATTTTTGTGAGGTATGCTGCTACAAGATGTGTACTATTTTCACTGGAAAAAAAATCACTTTCTGCAAAGGATATCACGACGAACATGGGCTTTTGTAACGCGGACAAAATTTCAAAGGGCCCCTTTCAAATGTTATCTGTGTAACAAAGTACCATTTTTATTGTGTACATACAGTGTGTCCCAGAAAAAAGGAAACCCATTTTTGGAGGTCGATAACGAAATCATAAAATATCCAACGTTATAACAATGGCAGCAATATTGAGAGTAAAGTATCTTCTTTCATTTGAAACCAAATTCACGATGAATTTGTCAACGCATGACTGATTTCAAGCAATTACAATTGCTGATGTCAGAAACGTTTTGCGCAGAATAATGAATGTTGTTTGCACTACGTTGATGCTTTTCTTACAAATCTTGACCATTTGTCCTGCGCAACTTGATTTTGAAAATCATTTTTAAACACCTGTTGCTCCTCAACACATGACTCTTATCTATCATGTTAGGTGTCAAATGAAAGAAGAAACAACGTGCTTTCTATTGATGTGTATAATATACCATTATTTTTTTTCAGTCAACTAACGAAATAACACAGAATCTCGGTTTCCTTTTTTCTGGGACACACTGTATATTATTTTCCCTGTGCATTTGATATTTCATTAGACACAATTTACGGAATTATGACCATCTAAACATATATGGGAGAGCATCTCGCACATGACGTCACTACATTTAAACTAAAACAATTATAACTTTCTTATCCTTAGGTGGATTTTGGTCTAACCTTCACGAATACGTTGTTTTCATTTTTGTTGTTGTTAAGATTAAAACCAATTTAACAGCAGGGTGGATTTTCCCCGTGTCCTACACTATGAAGCACGATACTCGCCATGCAACGAAGAGACAAAACTTGAAAGGCACAGCTAAAACCATCCTTTTTGCCTCAACTACATGTACATGACTGTAAATAACTGATATTGTCAATACCTGAAATATTACCTCATTTTATGCTTTGTTTCATCGCGCTATTGTCCATTAAATTTTATATGACATTTATGTAATGGAGCTGTTTTAATCATGCAATTATGCGATAGGTCGTAAACGTAGACCATTAGCATCATTATAGTAAATGTGTTTTGAAGAAAATCTGTTCGTGGGGAAAACATTGACAAATGCAAAATAATGCATATGCTGTTTGATTTGTTTCCATTATATCTCGCTGTCTAGCATGAGAAGCGTGCGGTGAACATGGTGAATGGCGTGGAAACCAGTCGCATATTCCTATACCCATCTGCATTATACTACATGTATTCCGAATCAGCGCCGTATACCTCGTACATTCTGCAGGATCTTACCTGTGAAAGTACCCCACCCATCTCGTCCCACCCCATCCGTACCCTACCTTACCTTCAAGTTGTTGTTTTTTTGTCTATACAATACGTGGATCTATTGTGTGTAGTAAAGCCAGTGTCTATTCTTAGAGGCGGAAATGGGATGATAATGAGGTACATTTACAGGAATAGCTATAGCTATACAAGCTATGACTTGTTCAGGTATGCTGACCTTCTTTGTCACGTTTGTTCAACTTGAGGACACTGGCATACTCTTGGTGAGTTACAATGCTCTGCTTCGAGTCAGGATGGTGTTAATCAGTAGGCCCGAGTAGGGTGCGATAAGAAAGCGCACTGGCTAAAAGAAGGCCACAGAGAAGAAAACCCGATCCATGGATGTGCCGAATTAACACTTATTCTGTCCCCCGCTCGAAAATACAACACGGTATTTCCGATGGATTTACACGAGTGGTATGAGCTATTCATGTGGCTATTTTGACGAATCAATTTCTCCATTCATGATGTAGGCCATCATTATTACAAAATAGCCTAGGCCTTCACATAGGCCTACGCCATGCACTCCCACGTCAATGGTCGATGTACCTGGTGTACAACGTACAGGGAGAGTAGCTAGCCAATGTCGATATAACCGTATCAGTGGCATTAAGGATTTTCCATGATGGCTCCCATGATTCACGCCAATGCGATTACTCGGAATATCGCAAATCTGAACTGTGATATCGTTATACTATATAAACTCCAACCCGATGACTAAATGCTAGTTATTGATAAATCTAAAATCTTTCAGAATGACTAACACAATTATCACGTTAGACTGTTGAACCCTTTGACCGTTTTCACAGTGGTGGTAGACCGCGTACTAAGCGGAGACTTACTTTATCGGACGCAAAAGAAATCATCCGATACTGTCACAAAATCATTGACTTTCATCACAGAATCACAAGAGTGGATGATTTCAATTATTCGCTGCAATTATTATTTTGGACAAAGTTGATATACCTTTAGCGATTTCGAGGAAAAAAAAACGCACTTTCGAATGAATGCAACAACACTGTAATATTCGGATAAAAGGGCCCCACTTCATTTTCGGACTACTGGGCCTTCAGGTAAACGAAAATTGTGTGTTCGGGTTTGGGAATAACTAACCTTCGGAAAAACGAAAATTACCCCACAAGAACAATGTAATGACGTACAATGTGTCATTGTGAAGCCCTGCATTTTCCCATGAAGGTTTGATAAGATGTCAGTGGGAGTAATCAGTACTTCCACAAATCGAGAACGTCATTTTCAGGGTCTCGGTTTCCTCCTTCTCTTGTCTCTCTTCTGAACAAACGAGTTTGGACGTCAGTGTCATTTTTTTCACGAAACGTTCCCCTTTTTATTTATTCGTGAAAATGCTAATAGCCCTTCTCCAGGATGACAATGCATAAACAATTAAATGTGACCAGACCCGTGTGTATGAATATGCGTGTCCAGTAATACAGTATTAGTGTAATGGCGATGGCCTTTGTTGCATATCGAGTATACGAGCAAACACGTCTTTACGCACACGGTACTGTTTAAGAGTGGGGAGCTCATTGGTTTATTTTGATCGCAAAGAAATGTTCCGGCCTTGCCAGTCATTGTGGTTTAAATCAATTGATACGTTCACAGTATAAGACATACCTTATTATACATGTATGTACATGTACATATAGTTGGCGTGCCATCTATGCCAATACAACGTATGGCTTATTGATCTGACACTACCTGCATGGCTAATGATTATTTGAAAAGGTAGTAAAAGGTTTTGAGTTGGCTTGGTATATGCTCTGCGAGCTGGAAGCAGAGAAGTAATTTATATACTCTGCGCTATTGTTTACTCATAATTAAATATAACTATGAACTGCCACGTTGCCTGTGGCGTACCGAAATTTTTAAACCAAAACTTAAAAAGTGTCTCTTAAATTGTAATGATTGTTAGGGGAATGTAAAGAAGTCGGCAACAACCGACCTATCGGGGAGGGGGAGGGGAGAAGGGAGGAGGCACTACGCCGAATAAAAACAATACAATTGTAAGAGTACAAAATGGCAGATAAACAGAAAAAGAAGAAGCTAAAAGCAGAAGGTAAGAGAAGAAGAAGAAGAAGAAGAAGAAGAAGAAGAAGAAGAAGAAGAAGAAGAAGAAGAAGAAGAAGAAGAAGAAGAAGAAGAAGAATGTGACGTCATTCCTCTTCCACGATGTAAATCTTGCGTTCGAAATCGCATCCTTTGTGTCCATATGGGATGGGGAAACACCCCTCGCTAGTCTGACTTGTACCCACGAGTACGACAACGATATCTCCAGCGGCCAGTCTCCGCCGAAGGACCCGATTAGAGTATCCGTGGTATCGGTCCCATTGATGTGAATGACGTCATCACCAGACGTGTGGTCAAGTTAGTTTGCTCGTAGACGTAAACGTCTTGCATTCCGCAAGAACATGGTAGACGATTACAAATCATGGTTCAAAGTATCAGATTTTCACTAAACGTAAACAAAGGAATGGTCGAGTAAGTAAGCAAACCATGTTTTACTTTTATATGTATAGCTGTATTTAGAAACCAACTAAAAATGGGGTAATATGAATGGAAGCAACATTCAAAGTGTAACAAAAGGTCAGTCAAAGCATGGGAAAGGGTCGCATTGTCTGCGAACCGTAATCACTGAAACTAAGACTCCCAAACGAGTTACATAGGCTAATAGGAATGCTTTTGGTTGCCCGACGTGCGACACAGTTTACAAATTAAGAAAATTACACTTATTTACTCAAGTCACACATACTGAACATATACACATTGGCCGTGTACAATTCCAATTCAATTAAGATTTTTGAAAACTCGTTGATTTTCGTTACGCATTTTCACATCCGCTTCGCTTATCAGTATTTAGGTTCTCTGTTTGATATCAGCAGACATACTCATCATGAAATAGACCTGGGCCCCGTTGCATAAAACTGACCATTAATGGTAATTACTATGATAACACCGCTCGACAGCCAATTCAATTCAAGGTTTCTATAGAGTTGCCACTGGACGCAAAGTCACCATCAATGGCAAGTTTTATACAACAGGTCCCATGTCTTACTTAAACTCAACACCCGGAATTCCCGGGGTCTCCCGAGAGGCCTGGGTTCCCAGGGGAAAGGGGGCGGGCGGGGGAAGGTGGGGAGGGGGTAGGTACGACTGCCAAAACGAGCCCCTGGCCGACCCCCCTCATTGAGCTAAGTGCCCCCGCCACCTCCCATCCTCGCCCCCTGAGCTGAGTCCGTCGGCAATTGCGTCTGGAAATGTCAGACCACATCCTAATTTTCAAATTCACATTCAAATTCAAATTCAGATTTTGTTTCCATACTTTTTCAAAAAGGAAACATAGACACCAAGAGTACAAAATATGTGACGCGGAAAACGACGAGAGTAATACAACTTAAAGTTGTATGGAAGAGGCCCATCTAGAAAGCTGTGCATGTAAATTAATGAGCCCCAGGAAAATCTCTGTGATGATAAAAGTCAGTAAGGGCATCATGTGTTCAAATGTTATTATTGTCGACAACTACATAAACAATTAGACATAGACAGAATATGAAATATTACAAGCAAGGGGACAGAGAAATTGATAGGAGACTTGTACACAGCCTATGCAAGTCTAGTATCCCTTTGACATTCTTTCTGTATATTCGTAGACATACCAAGCGTCGTAATCAAACCGATTAAACGGCCGACAGGGGTGTGTGTGTGCCTGCCTGCAAGCGCTTGATTGCCATTTAATTTGGTCCATTCCCAATTCGTGAAATTCCCATGCCATATACTAATAGAACCTAAGTGATGTTGGTGGTAACGATTAATGTATATTCTTGAAACAGATTACAAGTCACGTACTATAATTACAACACTTCTGCTGTGATCCCGGGTCGCAATCTAACGTATCTACCATGGGTGCATTTTTGCACAGTAACACACATGAATCCCATAGAGCAGCAGTTTATCTGGCACACAAAGGGTTAAAACAACATACCTAGAAGTTAGAATCAAATTATACCGGAAGCCGCGACGACGTCAGAACGATTACCATGATTACGGGCCCCGTGATCTACATCAGTACTATATTATTACCTTTAACCCACACCCTAACACTGTTCATAACCCTAATAAATCTTAGCATCTTCCCGTAGATGAAATATAGGAATGAGTCCAAAATGGGAATGCACCCAGGGCTTGATGAAACCAACGATGAAACCACCCTCGGGTCCGCGTGGGTGTGATGTCAAGTACGTGAGCACGAAATGTGAAATAGGTTGTGTTAGCATGCGATTGAAGATAAGGAGAAGAGGGGGAGGGGGGAAAGGGAGATGGGGGAGGGGGAGAAAGGGGAGGAGAGGAGGGGGATTTCCCCAAGATCAAACGCATCGTCGCGACGGTCGCTGGCTGTACCGCGCGTGGGAAGAGAAAGACGAGCCGACTTCATCCCCGCCTTCCGTACGCGACTTGCTGGGGCCGAGGGCTATCCGTGATCATGGGGGTGTCTGGAACTGCATAGAGATCTATTGAGGGCGCTATGCCAAGTTACGGCCAGGTTATAGCACTTAAAGATCAGTGGGTTATATCCGCACGTTAATTTGCTAACACATGTATCTTTTTGCGACGGAGAGTGACAGGAAAAACAAATATAACATCATCTAGTATCTCTCTACAAAACATAAAATTCTTTGAATTTGCATGTATATGTATCTAGTTTGCAAGCACAGGCGGTTTGTCAGCCAGTCTGAATAAGGAGGCTGCCTCCTGGCAATTTAGGTAATTTAGGAGTTAGTCCAATGTACCAGATCATGCACTTCGACGTTGTCGCAATGGACTACGTGGCTGAGGACAAGCTTGTATCCACAACAGTGGTTTTAACTTAGACCACGTATTTAACTTAGACTAAATGGAGCGCAAAATGAATCAAATGATGCTGTCACAAAATCATTGATTGTCATCAACAGAGGGTGATTGAAACATTCGATGTAATTATTATGTGAACAAATTCAATATAACATAGTGATTCCGAGGACAAATTCAACGATTTTCAATCGATGTTTGATGAGGTTTTTTTTTATTTGGCGTCCAGTACACGTAATTTAAACCGCCGTTGATAATACGGGCCTAAGTGTTTATAGTTACTTTTCATATGCAAGCCTACTCAATTCTGCCAGGCGATCAAAGGGTATGAAACGAGAGACTACAAGTGGCCATAGACAGCTGTGTCTTGTGACTTCAGTTACGATCTAAGATTTTGTGAAGGTCATCGGACGATGTATGCACATATCTGATGTCAGTTTGTACAAAAGTATACGATTCTGCTTTTTCGTAAGACATTTGAGTGTACATGTCATCATGTTACACCATAATCTCGATTCTTTTTCTTTTGAGAGAGGACATCGTACAGTATCGTGTAAATAAATGCACTTCAAAATTACAAAATGGAGTGAAAAAGAAACTACCGTAGGAGAAGAGAAAAAAAAAACACCGCGAAACTATCGAGACTAATGAATGGTTGCAGACATAACCGATATTTAGCAAACTCATACCGAAGATATCGGTACTTGATTTCCATTTGTACAGATTGGCACATAAATTGCAAGATAAATTATGAAAAATGTCCATCATTTTTTTCCACCCATGGAAGAAGTAAGCTAAAGCTCTCACAGTTTGCTTTTGCGACGATATATGAACCTTATGATCCATAATACTTGGGATGGCACTGTTCCAAATAAATCCCTCAAAAAAGTTCTGCAACTCAAGTTTGAGGGTTAATATATCGCTTATTGCTTCATTATCATACGTGAGTGGGGTATCACCAGAAAGCTTGATTATTCCTTTTCAAATTGGTGCGCCATTTCTTACGATTATGTCATCACGGAATATACAGTATTCCAGAATATGGGGAAAAGTCACAAATGAATGGTTGCAAAATGCATCGTTTTCAACAGCGAAGGCGCCATTACTTTTAAAGATGCAATGTGTCTTGAATAGTGTCAACGTGACACATCAAACTCACTTCTTGTGCAGAATTTTGCAACATTTCATTTTTTACTTTACCGCATATTCATGGCCATGTTGCATAAAGGTTTTCAATTATTGTAACCTACCATCAATGGTAATTACCATGGCAACAGGTGCAATAGTGAGAGCTTATTGGCTGTTGCCATAGTAGTAACCATCGATGGTAAGCTACAATAATTGAAAACCTATATGCAACATGGCCCAGGTCTGCGCATTCTATGACTGGGTAAGCATTACATATCATTGTAAAGATAAATAGTCAAGCCGTCTTGTGATGCCACATTTACATACAATAATAAAGCAACTAATATGTATGACCCTCAAACCCGAGTTGCAGAACTTTTATTGAGGGTTTATGTTTTTTACTACAGGATAAAGTTTCGAGGAGATTGCGTTCAGTGTTTGTATATTTGTCATGCGAGGAAAGTAATTATTTAAAATGTAGAGAATCATTTCTGTTGACCCATCACGTTCATGTTAGTACTTTCATTACATCTCTCACTTATTCCCTCAATGAATCTTTCAAGCACTATTTCCTTCGCGGCAAAATTCGCTTTCCAACATCCAAAGACATCCATCTAGCATAAACCTTTGGGAGGAGATCGAGGATGAACCATTCAAGGAAACACAAAAACACTTTGTTCTCTTTGCGAAAAACAACAAACTCAAAACAGACGGCATTCATACAAGAGACAATTGAGGTGAATTGGTAACTTTTGCACACATCACAATTTATTGACCAACACTGAGCAGAAGTACAAAAAACAATATGACATATTACATCAAGTCAACTGTATACATGTACAGTACTATGAATTAGTTCAATACGGGTCTTGTTTCTAAAGTCTCATTGTATCTGTATTAAAATGAAGGCTTGAAATGCATTGTGGGTGAATTAATTGAAAGCAGTTGTAAGAAATTCATTGTGGGTAAATTAATTGGAAGCAGCTGTAACATTGTACCAACATTTGCAAACCCCTACGTACATGAAATTGGAATGTGTGTAATAGTGATTGTCTCATATAGAGCAATATACATACCAGTTTATTTTAAAAGCGGGACCTTCTGATACAATAGCCCCATTTACACTTGCTAAGATCGAGATTTTTTATATCACAATTTTATGTCTCACCACTTACACTTGCCCCCCAAAAATGCGATCTGAAAAATCACAATTTTTTGCTAGGTACTGCGCATGTCCACCGGTCATCCAAAGGAGACCGGCGCGGTGCATGATTATTATGACGTCATAAGTGGAGCGCCTTTTGACAATGACAAAAATTCGCGTGTAATTTTACAGAGAAAGATCAAAGTCAACACGCCGGGAGAGCTGCAAGTCACGTGAGAAAAAAATCGTGATTTTCTACCCTCATCATTTACACTGGCAAACTTTGCGATTTTTCACGCGATGTTAAAAAAAAAATCACATTCCGGGAAGTGATTTTTCTGGCGCGATGTTTTGGTTGTTTGGATGTAGCAACTTACACCCAAAAATCGCGATCTTAGAAAAATCGTGATTTTTGCTTGCCAGTGTAAACGGGCCTAGTGTGCAAACAGCATCATTAGTAATTGTTGTTTCAACCTCGTTTCAGTGCTGTTTGGCATTTCTAATCCACACTATCACACAGATATATCAGGTCGTGTACTAACAAGGTCATTCCTCCTATTCTCTTGGCTTGTGGAGTAAGCCAGGGAAGACCTAGAGAGTGATTAGGCTACTCTAGCTAAACTTGTTTACAGTAGAGTTTGGATTAAAAATGACCTACACCCTGGAAGCCAGGTTACTGGTACAAGTACAAGGAAACCGACAGAACACAAGTGAGGTGTGCTAGAGACACGCACTATATGTGTGCCTTTTTCAACTGTTCATTGTGTCCATGTAGAACCCCAATTTTGTGGTAGTAAAGTGGTACACTGGAAATTACAGTCTGCAGGAAGTATTGTACGAACTTGTATTTATTCAGACACAATCTGAATATGATTGCATGTGCATGTGTGCCCTTTACATACAATACTTGCATATAGCAGCACTCCTGTGTGTCAACGTGGCCAATGACTCACTGTTACCTGATGAATCGCCCTTCATTTATTGAAATGCATAACAAGTGGCTTTTATTTATCCAGATAACAACCATATATTTTCATTATCCATTTTGGCCTGATTAAGCACTTACCGTAATCCTTTCAGAGTCATATAAATTGGGGTGCTAGAAATTTGTGTACAAACATGCGACGGATGCATTAATGACCTAACATAAGTTTTTCACACTCCAATAATATTGTGCACACACTACAAAATCTTGTTTTTTTTTTCTTTTATAAAAAAAGAGAAATAAATCATATAAAAAAAAGCATTACCAAGTTCTCACACATCGATTACATTTCATACAGTTATGTTACATCATCCATCCATTAAGAGAAACCAGCTACATGTTCTGTGCTGCCATATTCAACATCACCAGGGCCGCATGCCTGTATCTTTCGCAAACATACCAAAAGAATGCAACACGGTTTGCACATAGCTGTCACTTCTTGAGTACTGTCCTCTCAGCAACAGTTTATAAATAACAACAAATATTTAACTGGTGTTACCCAATAGGAGTGCAAGTTGTTTGTTTCTTATATGTGTTACTGGCACTCTCTCTACCAGACTATATGAGTCGCAGCTTCCCACTATTACATAGGGCGATAAACCTGTGCATTATACCTTGCCATATGAAAGAATAAATAGGAAGCACAAACTAGAGAACCCAAAGTACAATCTTTGTGAGTCCATTGTGTGATATCCTGTTACCTGCCTTTTAGGCGAGCAGACACGATTTACAAATCTGAATCTAATTCTTGGATGTCATTAACGAGAACTTCATTTATCACCGGGCAAATCTATTAGAAATAGATAAAGAGATAATGAAGAGATCATTCTGACGATAGAATTGAAAGTCCTGGCCATGAAAATACGACAGGAGGATAGAAAGCATTCACTCAAATGCATGTTAGGTATTTTTAGCACAAAGCTTGCACTGGGGCCCACAGGTACCCAGACACACATCCCTTCCCCCCTACAGTTTACTACACATTAAACGGCAGCGCCCCCTGTGGTCAGGGTGAGGGGCGGCCATTATTCGGTGGTGGGGGCTACAGTGCCAGCCCCTTCTCTATCTCCAGCCTTCTTGGAGCCAGACACGATGTCATCAATGCGCAGAAGTAGCATGGCAGTCTGGAAGGAAAAATAAAAGATAAATATTCCTCGAGTTATCATGTAAAAAGTGAAATTTTAGGATTGAACATTGACCTATGACCTTTTAGCTTTGACATGGTTTGTTCTGATCTATTTAGAGGCAAGGCCATACCTCAAGCCTGTATCTGGAGACTACTCCTGGTAGAACATATGAGCATTGATAATCAATCATTAGTGCTCATGGTTTTAAACCATCTTTACACATGAAAGTAATAGTACGGACATGATCCCATGATTCCTATCAAAACTTGTGACTAGAACTCTGTATCAATGTTGTCCAGCGCACAGCGCAAGACAGGTCAGAAAGTACCCATATGTGGAAATGGCAAAACACGAGTTGCAGTTTAGGTTGCAGGTTTGCCACACACAGGTATCATTAATAAGTGAGTACTACTCTCAGTGACGGTTTCAATCACATTAAACTACAGCACAGGTACAGAGCTATTAGCAAAGGACATCACATTACTGTCTTCTTCCAAGCCCATGATATCATTAGCAATCTGCAGAGTGTCCGAGGGACTTCACTTTCACCCAAACATTGCATGTAATCACAGAAACCCTGACAAACATGAATTACAGCTTAGGTAAGTCATCTACAAAGTTTTGAACCAATGAATGGGACATAACTGTCTCCTTTTTCCACAATCCCCTCTGATGTTAATGCCTAAAGCTCCTTAATTTGAACGGATTAAAAGCAAAGGGTTAGCAGTGGTACAGATGACGGGACCCGTATTCATGAAGTGTCCCGACATCGTTTTATTGCAATCACTTTTACGATTTTGAGACGCTTTCTTTAAAGTGATTCTAAAATCAAACAAGAAAGTGACCTGCGGTAGGTAGTAGGAAGGACCTCTAATCATTATCACATTCACCCTTTACTCACCCTGCCATTATTCCATAAATCATCATTGAATTACAAAACAATGCACAAACAAATAATTGAAATTATTAAAGCATAAAAATTAATTCATTTTAACAGTTACAGGGGAGTTCTTGACAAAATCAATATATATATATATATATAAATACCAACTTACATCAGCCTGATTTTGGTCGAAGTCAAAATCATCATAAATCTGCCCAAAATTTCAAAGTGTTCTGTATAAAACAGCTTATAATAGATGATAAGCCCCCTTGATATTGGTGTCGCATTATGCAGCTGCAGAACTCGTGATATCAATGAGTAGAATTCTTCATTTTATTGTTTACACCTCAAATAGCCAGGCATTTACAAGTTCATGATCAACTTGCTGAACACTGGTTTCATAATTTGCCAGTTTCTATCAGCTCTATATCCGCCTCCTTCAAACATTTAGGCAATGTAAGAAAAAGTGATTCATGTAAACGGCAGGGCGGTACCGATACCTGTGACTGAAACTATATTTGAGAGGGCTTCTTGTTTTGGTCACTTGACGGTATTAAATCACATGCATTCAACTCACAGCTCATGACAATTATGTCAATGAAGAGTAGTAAAAAGCTGTTGAGAAGCTCAAATCAAAAGGAAATGAGAGAAAGGGGGAAAACCAGCAAAATCAAAGGGGTAGAACAAGAAGGAAAAAATGCAGAGGAGGAAAGGAGAAGTAGTAGAATTAAAAGATGAATAAGTATCTTTAGCGGCAGTAGATTACTGCAGAAAAAGTAGGCAAAAAAATAGCGATCAGAAGAAATTCAAATAGAAAGAGAGTACAATAAGACACAAAATTGGGGATAAGGAAGCAGGGAAGGAAAAAGAGGAGAGAAGGGGAAGATAAAAGCAGAGGAAGAGAAAGGAGAAATGAGAGGCAAGAAGGAAGGGCAGATGAATATGAGCAAAATCATGGGAAAGGGAGAGAAGGCAGAAGTGGATTATTCAGAAAAGGAGCAAAAGAAGGAATGTGAGATGGAAGAAAAGGTGCTGAAAGATGATGAGCTACATGAGTGGCATAGTAAATACTAGGTGTGAAAAAAATTCTTGACACTTTTTATGAACAATATAACATAAGTTATGACTCAAATCAAGCTGATGTTGACACAACATAAATTCTGGGGATGTCAAATTATTTTGAAGCAGGTATTGTGACATTTCAATTACTTTTCTTGAAATAGTCCTGAAAATCTCTGAAATATTTACTTGTGGAGTTATTTGGATCTAAAAATGTGTGTGTATCGGATAATTAATTCAGAACACAACAATGGCCATTGTGCATCACACATGTCAATCCACAACTTCTTTCCTGCCAGTAGCACCATGCATTATTAATGACACTATGACGGCAGTTGCTAGCGGGTTGACAGGTGTAGTACACAATGGTCATCGTTGTTTTCTGAATTAGCTGATACTCACACAAAGCTCCAAATTTGTCCATAAGTGAAAATCTCATTTAATTTTTCCAAGGATTATTATGAGAAAAATAACTGAAGAAATGTCATGATATCTGCTTCGAAAAAAAAATTGACATCCTTTGACTTTATGATGTGTCAATTTCAGCTTGATGAGTTGCAACTTATTTCGTATTATATTTCAAAAGTGGCAAAAGTTTGTTTTAACACCTGGTAAAAGAGGGTGAAGAAGGTAGCTCACCTCGATGGCAGTCTTGTAGGTCTGTGCCTTGACTGCGTACGGGTCCCACACGCCCAGCTCTTTCATATCAGCCAGCTGTCCCTTCTCCCCGTCGATGCCCCAGCTGAAGTTGGCTGGGTCTGCTTGTTTAGCCTGCAGACCAAAACACATCACAACAAACACTTCTTATATATGTGATTTTCATTACTAATCGGCCATTTTATCTGACGAGTGTAACAGTTCTTTAACAATGCCCTAACTGCAGTTGGCTAGGTCTATTGGTTAAAACCTTGAACCGAGAATACATAACAAAATTGTATTCTTATCACATCATATTGCTTGCAAATGTGGCATTTATATGATAAAGTGGACAGTTTCCCCATTTAACATAAGACAAAGACGTGGCCAATTTACCTCCTCATATCTGACTAGCACTCATTGTTTTGTCACATTTTACAATAATTGGCCACTTCGCTTCTCAAATTCAGGTGCCCTTGTCCTTATTGATGAGGTCTATATCAAGATAAAGATTTGAAGATGGTATATGGGTTAAGCGCAGTCCTGGAGCTAGCTATACATGTAGTTCTCTCCAGTCTAAACTTCACATGATTATGCACACGATGAACAACCAATCCTGGGGAGAGCCCGGGGGGGGGGGGGGGTTAGGGTCGGGGGGGTTTCAGCAAGCTGACAAAAGCTACGCACAACTTCACGCACGACTGGTGACCTGTTCTGTGCTTAATGAGACACTGCAGTTTGTTCCTGGTTTTAACACAGTGGAAGTTAATTTGCAACAATCCTAATCAAATTGGACAAATTATAAACTTTGTATCCACACACTTGTCAACAATGAGAATTTCAATTTACAAAGAGCAAATTTTAACTTAAGCTAATGGGAATCAGCATCATTGAGAGTCTGATTTAGCACAAGAACAGGTAACCAGTCGTGCATTAAGTCCTTTGTGGCTTACGAACAGCTTGGTGAAACACCCTCCAGGGCCTAGAGATGATCGTACTAACCCTGAGAGCAGTGAGGGTGCGGATGGTGTTGCCGCCACAGTTCTGGATGAGGGTCCTGGGGATGACCTCGAGGCCAGAGGCCACGGCCTTGTAGGGCCATTGCTGCACCCCCTTGATGGCCTTGGCCTTCTCACTCAGTGCCTGGGGAGAGGGAGAGAGAGAGGCAGATGAGATGTCGAGGTTGCGGACCGTGCATTGGTTTACCCATTGATACAAAAAGTAAGAAGACAGTGAGGTAAGAGTGAGAGTGAAAGGAAAGGTGATATCATTATAGACCGCACATTGGTTTATGGTTTGAAATAGAGAGTGAACTAATGAGAGAAAGGAAAGATACCATTACAGACCACACAGTGATACAGAGCGTTAACGAGCGAGGTGAGAGAAATGGGAAAGATGATACACTACAAACCATGCACTGATTTACGCTCTGAAACAGAAAGTCCATGAGCGAGGTGAAAGAGAGAGGGAGAGAAATGGAAGGCGATATTGCAAACCACGTCTTGGTTTATGCTTTGGTACAGACTTAAAAGAGTAAGGGGAGAGTAAAGGGAGAGTGAAAGGAAAGATGATATAATTATGAACCGCACAATGCTTTTACGCTTCAATATGAACAGTGAATGGGCGAGGTTCAGCCACCAAACTTGCTCCCTCCAACTTCCCAAAGTAGACCATAGTACACTTACGTGTGAGAGTGCCATCTCAACCGCTCCTCCGCCCGGCACGAGGTATGGCTCCTGCATAACGTTGCGAGCCGCGTTCATAGCGTCCAGCAGGTTGCGCTCCACCTCGTTCAGTACATCCTTGCTGGCCCCCCGCAGCAAAATGGTACAGGCCTTGGGGTTCTTGCACTCCGTCAGGAAGGTGAAGTACCTGTGTTCAATTCAATTCAGTTCTTTATTTATCATATCAAAACAAAACAATTTTCATTAAACAATAATTTCATGGTATCACCAGAAAGTTGAAAGCTTAAGTGTGAGGACACCTATAGTGAGAGTACGCAGAAGTAGGTATTTTGAATTGGATCTATTTGCTAATGGCTACAAACACAAAATAAATCCATCGCTTTCAAACTTACTCATCTCCTATCTTCTGCACCTCAAACAGCCCACAGCCGAGCCCGAGGTCCTCCTCCCTCAATTCATCCGTGCGGTTCACCACGGTGGCACCACAGGCTCTGCAGGATATGATACAAGGAGAGAATGTGAGCTGATCAGTAACACATAACACCTATCTGATGAAAGAAACAAATAGTTAGATGCAGATCTAGATGCAGATCTGTTCACTACAAATAATCTCTAACTCTTTTCTCCATGTGTTAGGACTGGCTCTCAGTGTTTTCACCACCATTGACTTCTAATATCTCTATTCTATATCATTATACTTTTCTTCTACATACTGAAAACAACAGCTAACACAGTCTTGTGAAATGTGATAAAATACATACCCTGTCAATACATCTCTTTATTTCCTAACTGCTAGACTGCTCATAACTTGGTAATTTATTGAAGTAATACAACACAAGGTGTTACCAAAAGTATTACTTTTCTGAAAATAGTACTTATCCATTGATAAATAATAACATATACTTAATTTATTAATGGCCATATACAGTAAAAGCAACGGTCACTTTTAGTGTATGATCTCCACTTTAGACGAACACATTTTTCAAAAGCCATGTAATTGAAATCCAATGCATACAAAATTTATACAGCCACAAAAGGTGAACACAAAATGTACCTTACGATTCTCCATGAAATACAACAAGGTGTCAACGATATGATTCAGGAAAAGTTGATGTAACATCCACTGACGGAATGGAACAGAAAGTAAATGGGATTAGACAATTATTCCTAACAGGTTTATGAAAAGGAAAAAAAACTGTACCTTGCGATTCTGTTGTTATCTGACTTCCTAACTCGTCTGATGGCTGTGATGTTTGCCTTGCCAAGGTAATGCTGGGCCAAATCTGTATAGAATGAAACAGACATTTAATGACAATTTTTTTTTTTCAAGCAAGCATAAGTTTGTTATTCCACATGGCTTAGCAGAAGTACATGTATAAGTAATGCTATGGGTATTGTCTACTTCATGCATGGTTTGCAAGAAGAATGATAACGACATACATTACGTCAATGTGGATCAAGGGAGTTACCCAAGACGGTTCATGATTAGCATTAAATGCTAGTCACTGTTTCAGTGATTTGTTATACTTTCAATACAACTGATCATCAGGGTTATGGAACTAATTGGTATAGGACAGGCCATGTGCACTGATCTCTATGGAACAACACTCTTCAAGAACCTGATTACATGCTGTAGTTTGGGGCAACATGACCCGGGTGAGTTCATTGACTTACACAAGATGCTCTACAAGAACCTGATTACATGTTGTTGTGTTGGAGTCACATGAGCTGGGTGAGTTCATTGACCTACCAGAGATGCCCTTCTCAGTGAAGACGAGGTCAGGCTTGAGGGCAATGACATCTGAGCAGATGCGCTGGATGTACTCCTCCTCCAGCTGCAGAATGCGGGTGAAGTCTGTCTCATTGTTGATCTCTAGGTTGGTCTGAGAGGAGGGAGAGGAACACAGCAGATGGTCAAGGAGCAACAATCACTAGGACAACGCTCACCCTCATCACAGAATTACATTCATGGTCAAGGAGCAACAATCACTAGGACAACGCTCACCCTCATCACAGAATTACATTCATGGTGAAGGAGCAACAATCACTAGGACAACGCTCACCCTCATCACAGAATTACATTCATGGTCAAGGAGCAACAATCACTAGGACAACGCTCACCCTCATCACAGAATTACATTCATGGTCAAGGAGCAACAATCACTAGGACAACGCTCACCCTCATCACAGAATTACATTCATGGTGAAGGAGCAACAATCACTAGGACAACGCTCACCCTCATCACAGAATTACATTCATGGTCAAGGAGCAACAATCACTAGGACAACGCTCACCCTCATCACAGAATTACATTCATGGTCAAGGAGCAACAATCACTAGGACAACGCTCACCCTCATCACAGAATTACATTCATGGTCAAGGAGCAACCATCACTAGGACAACGCTCACCCTCATCATAGAATTACATTCATGGTCAAGGAGCAACAATCACTAGGACAACGCTCACACTCATCACAGAATTACATTCATGGTCAAGGAGCAACAATCACTAGGACAACGCTCACCCTCAACACAGAATTACATTCATGGTGAAGGAGCAACAATCACTAGGACAACGCTCACTCTCATCACAGAATTACATTCATGGTCAAGGAGCAGCAATCACTAGGACAACGCTCACCCTCATCACAGAATTACATTCATGGTCAAGGAGCAACAATCACTAGGACAACGCTCACCCTCATCACAGAATTACATTCATGGTCAAGGAGCAAAAATCACTAGGACAACGCTCACCCTCATCACAGAATTACATTATTGGTCAAGGAGCAACAATCATTAGGACAACGCTCACCCTCATCACAGAATTACATTCATGGTCAAGGAGCAAAAATCATTAAGACAACGCTCACCCTCATCACAGAATTACATTCATGGTCAAGGAGCAACAATCATTAGGACAACACTCACCCTCATCACAGAATTACATTCATGCGCTGCTGCGCACTAGGTGCGTTGTCCTGAAAAAGGACTAAGGGATAATTTCTTTGGAAGCAAATGGACCTGGAATAGTGCAAAAGGTGTTATCAATGTGTGAAAAAGTAGTGATGTTTTCATAATTTCTGAGCACATGGGTGACGACCCTTTAGTGTTGGGTGTACCAAGAGGTCCAAGGATGTAAGAGAGAAAAGCCCAATACCTGGCTCTCTCCCTTCTTGTACTCCAGAGGGCAGTCTAACAGCAGGATGCGTGGTGAGGCGATGCGCCTCCTCATACGCGGATGTGTGACATCCTTGTTGAGCATGACGCCGGTCAGTACCCGTGAATCTTCAATGGTGCCACCAGGAACCTGCAAAAAAAAATGTGAAATGAAGTGAAAACCTCTGACTAAATCTTTTATGAGTACATAAACATTTTCAGTTCATTTTCAGTTTCATTCTTCGACACAAAAACATAAAAATAAGTGTTACCAGAGGATGAAAACATAAGAAGTGTCACTTCAAATGTGCTATGTATAAAACTATGCATAATATATTCATCCTTCATGAAGTTAGATTTTGGACACTACTTAGGCTCTATTTTCTTAAACAAATTGGAGGAAGAAAGTACTTTGAAAGGTGAAATACCAGGTGAATCGCTGGTTTGCTCACAATCAAATTGTTTGCATGATAAAAACTTTAGGGAGCAGAACTGCAAAAATTGAAATTCTTCTCTCACATAATAAATAAGACACTTCTAATGTACTGTTTCATACATGACCTAGAAGTAATTGGAAAATTGTCTCAGATACATGATTTTTGAAGTATTTGAACAGTTTTACAGACCTTCTCTACTTTGGCATAGCGCTTGATGTCAATCTCTTTCCTGCCGTTCTCCTCAAGGAACACGGTGTGGACTGCGTCATATGCGATTTGGCATGCCAGATCAGCCCTGCAAAAACAACCAAGATTTCAAGACGTTAGGAAATATTTTAAATGATGACAGCATAACAAAACTAGGACAATGGCAGTACATTTAAATTTCTTACATTGAAAAAAATGTAATCATATTCTAACTGGGGAGGGGTGGGGGTGGGGTGTGATTTTGAACCCCCCAAACACACCCAGTCAAAACTTGCTCTCAAAAAGCCAAGTCAAAATAGGGTAAATCTGTTTTTTATTTAACTTTGTACTTTAAACTTTAAACATGTACAAGCATTTGAGAAAAGATGCCACAGATACAGGAAACCATTCTTGCGTGCGTCTAAAAATAATGCAATGCTAGCATATTACACAAACTCTGAAGTACACACTATCTCGGGCAATCATGACAGAGTCAGGATCTCTAGGAAAAAAATGAATTCAGTACCTAACGCTCTTTACTTACTTTCTAATTTCATTTAAGTGCATAGGGACATGTGTAGCTATGTGTTATGCGCTATACAAGAAGTGATTATGATTATGATTATTATTATCATTATCATTATCATTATCATTATCATTATCATTATCATTATTATTATTATTATTATTATTATTATTATTATTATTATTATTATTATTATTATTATTATTATTATTATTATTATTATTATTATTATTATAATTATTATTAATAATATGATTCATAATAATTACCACTGGTTGATGAACTTTGTGCCCAGGCAGCTCTTGATAATGTTCATCATCTGGGCTCTGTCGCTGATGTCCACTGGTTTACTGTAGGAGAAGTATCACAAAACGTCATGTAATCACAATCCTGAGGCAGAAGTTACTGGTACTCGCACACTATAATAGCATTAATATTTCATCAGAGAAAGCAGTAGTCTCAACCTATGTACAAAGAGGATGAAACTGCAAAGGAAGGTGCACATACTTCATGTACACTCGATGCATTCCCGTATCCCCAAACGAGGGCTCCACTCCAAGCAGCCAGGGGAGGAAAATGCAGTTAAAGATTTAATAACCAAAAAGCTAGCCATATGCAAACTTAGGCTAGATGAAAACAGCTGGTGATATTGTGATCTGGCTAGCAAACCCGATCATGAAACATGTAGCTATCAAGTCATTTCAGGCTCATGAAAATGTCCTTAAGGAAAGTGCAGGGTGGATTTGGAGGCTTGGGTCCATCCTCAGGGCTGCCAACCTTAATTAACACATTTCAATATTCTAAAGGCTAAAAATCAGTATTTTGATGGAAAAAACAGTATTTTCTAATAAAGACATTGAACAACCCATGAACGAAAACTTATGAAATCAGTATTTTGTATGAAACCTTCAGTATTCTCCTCAAATTTCAGGATGAAATACTGAAAATGCAGCTCTGCATCCTCATTAAACTTTACTAGCCTAGTTAGTAACTAAACTTGCATGCAGCTGAATGCACTTTAGCTCCTAACTAGGCCTTGTAAGGCTTCCTGATTATGGCCCCCAATTGTCAATGAAGCTGAAGGATTTCCTGGCTAACTGAGTGAGTAACTGACCTGCACTTGTCCTTCATGATCTGCAGCATGTCCTCCATGGCTTGCTTGTAGGCACTGATGATCAGTGTCGGATGCATCTTCTGCTCCAGGAAGGGCTCTGCCACTGCCATCATCTCACCAGCTGAAACAAAGCAATTCTAGCTTTCATTTCGATTCACTGCTATTTATTTCCACTTCAAAAAACAACATTTACTATACTATTTTACATGTTGACGCCTTGATGGCTAAACCAGTACAAAAGCGTGCAGTGTTGTGGGAATAGTCCCATTTCACATTTAGCAATAGGGGATACAGTTTACATGCAATGAGTAATTTTTACTGAAAAGCTCTGCCACAGATATTTCACCAGCTAAAACACTTAAATCAGACATTAATTTTACTGAAATCACTGATACGTAAGTGCCTTGATTTTTGTACAAAAGGTATAGACAGTCACTGTACACTAATTAGTGTACATCTTCTAGTCTAGCAAAATTTATGCCACCTCCATCATTTCACCAGCTGAGACCAATTATTGAGCCATTTTACAAATATTCACAAATAATTTGAAATTTCATTTGACAAAGATTTCATCTTACACAGACTAAAAGTTAGCTTTCCGTCAGCAAGACCTTTCTCAACCAGGCACACAACGGCATCTTGTAACAGTACATGAATCTGTTGATGTCTCAGCATAAAAAAAGAATAAAAAGCAGCTAAATTGCTAGCACGTTTACCCAGAATGATGACTGATGTTGTTCCGTCTCCCACTTCCTCATCCTGGGTTCTGCTGATCTCAATCATGGACTTAGCTGCCGGGTGCTGCACTGTGATCTGAGGCAGACATTGAGAAAGTTATCATTAGTTGGTCAATACAACTGCAGAACTTAAATATTCAGGTCACATGTTTAATGCCATATGTTCAGGAAAATAAAGAAAAGTGTCCTGTTAAAATATTTTCAATAAGAGATTAGTAACAGGTTAATAGTGCACACAATTTTTTAACATACATGGGTTTATCTGAACACCACATTGCTACTTAGCCTCCACAGTGTTGGGGAGAAATTAAGTCAGAAATTGACTTACGAGGTGTTCACACTATTGTTATCCTTATTGTGTCAAATATAAGGCACTATATACAATGACTTTCAGATAATGTTCCAAGTAGAGCTGACCCAAAATGAAGAGACTTAGATTTTACATGATAGCTTCAGTCTTCGCAGAATAATAGTTGCCATCGTGGTTTAATAGGCACCTGTCATTCTAGTGCTCTTTTTTAAAAGAAAAAAAAATGACTTTATCTTTTTCTCTTTTTAGGCAGAGGTGATGGAATGATTGTTTGGCAAGTAAGCTGATGATTACCTCTCTGAGAATGCAGTTGCCATCGTTGGTCATCACGATGCCTCCCATGGGGTCCATCAGCATCTACAGAAGGAGAGACAACAGTCAGCAATGTCATACTCTAACTTCAAACCTGTCTTTAGGAATCACTGTCTATACTGACCCCTTATCTTCAACGAAAGACCACTCTGTAAACACTGCTGGCATAAAGGCAGCTCCACTTGAATATGTTCAGAGAAGTTTGTATGTTGTTGCAACAATCTGAATTTCTGACCTGTTACAACATAAATAAATATATAAATGTTTAGCTACATTTTTATTTCAATTTTGTATAAACTGTAATGTGATCTCATGGGGGGGGGGGGGGGGGATAGGAGTTAATTAAGGATTTTGTTGATGTGACCTACAAAAATGTCTGTTTTACATATCATCAACATACTGTATACTGGGCATTTGCATTTTTTCTGCCATGCTACAATTATGCTGTGCTATGCCGTGTTAGAGAGCATCCTGAACACAACTTGTTTGATACGTCCTGTGTGAAAGGGTACAGGAAACAAACCCTCGGAGGCACAATTTATATTATTAATGCTCGCAAAGATGCATTAACATTGCATAGACTTGTTTGCAAGGCACAGGTCCTGAACAAACCAAAAATAAAATAAAATCCGTAACACATTCATACCCAATGCTTCTGATTTCCTGTGTTTGCTAGAGGATACGTTGACATTATGAAAAGTATTGTAATACTATTTTATTTCAAATCCCGTCTCTATTAGTTTTTTTGTCTATCACATCCAATTATTATGGGCATCTTTAGTGAAGTCTACTTACCTTCAGCATTGACCTTGGCCCAAGACATGTCCTGATGACATCGGCTATTGTCTGTTGAAATGTGCATAAAAAGGAATTCAAATGAAATCAAAGCCACTTGCAGCAATGTCATCAGGTATTTGTAATGCAAAAGTATCATTAAAACGTTTACATTTCTTATACTGGTTTTCATCTCATGCTCAATATGCTCACTATGTTTACACATGTAACTTATGTACCATACAAGATAAAATAAAAAATGAAACAAGGAAAGTCAGATTCAATAAGGATCTATCATCTTCTTTTCTGTGTTAACTTATGTTACACACTCTCATATTTATGCGCATCTTGAATTTTAATATTTTCCCTCCTCTTTCTTTTAGTATTACTAAGGATTAACAGCAAAATTGGAATAATGCTCTCTCACGTCTCTAACAGGTCAGTTAATGTATACTCATTTGAAATTTATTTGACTTTTAAAATATATTTGTTTTCTCTTATTTTCCCATGACAGAATTCAATGAAAAATAATATGTTGGCAACCACTCTTTTCAAATGCTCTTCACCTGAAACTGATGCAAATAACGCAGACATGCAGTTCATACACATGATCCAAGAAATTCAAATCAGTTTAATCAATTGAAATGTGTCATCAGATAAATTGCAAGATTGATTGAGTGAATGTCTCAAAAATTTGTTTAAAATATTCAATAAATGTTGTTTTATTTTTTACCTTATTTCCCTGCATAATAAATGAGAGATTATTTCCACTATTATCTGTAACAAAATGAATGTTTGACCATTTTTTTAAACCGTCACATAAAAGTGTTGATATGAAATTCACACATAACATAGATTATAGCTCATGGGACTACAGACCTAAGACTAAGAGTACAGTTCCACACACATCAGTGAATAATGAGACATTGGGAGTAATTCATTCCCCTATATTCTTGTCTTCCTTGAAACTCTGGCCATCTGAACACCACTTCAACATCTTAACATCAATTATGTCACATTTCTGTACCAAGCTCTTCATATTCAAAATCCTCAATGGCACAACGCATGATCGGGTGAGACTGAGCCTCCAATTACAAACCATTGTTGTTTCCTCGACCAGAACACAGGATTAAGCTAAACTCTATTTGCTAATAAGCAAGATGCAAATCTACAACTATATTTACATTGATTCATGAGTTAAAAGAATATCATATTCTACATACAGGGTCTAAGCTTGGACCCCAACATTTGTTCCAGTATTCACAAAATTGATAAGTTGTGGACACATGGCCATAGAATGGGAATGAACAGAATTTATTAGAGTTAAACTAAGTCTAAAAAGACGAGGTGTATGGTTATAATTTAGGAATTGTGTATATGGCCTACATTGCCATAGATGGCTCATTTCTCTCTTCATGTATGAGTGATGACATTTACAGTATATTTTTTTGAAAAAACAACAAATACAAGGCATATTTTAGTGAGGGCTGGATCTGGAAGTGGAGTGACTCACCTTCGCTGCAGCGACATTTCCTAACTGCACCTTCTTCCCACTCTCTCGTTTTGTGTTTTGATCTGAAAAGAAACATTGAAAATGAAGGTGAAATGTTCAAATTGAAGGTCAGAACTATTCAGATAAATTATCGACGGATATCAACAAACACTACTTACTTAAAACCAAAACTGGGGCTCTCCCTGGCATCATCATCTTGGCAGGTTTCTTTTCTATCTCTTTTGGCGACGAGAATGATCTAGAATAGGCTGTAGTAAAACGCACATGTATGCATACACTGTACTGTACAGTACAGTTCTTGTACGGCCGGAGTTACTATGCCAGCGAATGTGCATGCAAGCAGCGTACATGTAGCGGTAATGCATGTGCGTTATGTGCGATGCTTATCGTTGATGGCGCTCAACTACTGGCTGGGTTGTTAACTGGTTGAACTTCTTCTCCTTCCTCTTCCATCCTCCTCTTCTTCTACTTCTTCTTCTTCTTCTTCTTCATCATCATCTTCTTCTTCTTCTACGTGCTCTGTTGATTTCATCTTATTTGTTGTTGACCTAACTCTTTATTTTTCTTTTACGCTTAATCTTAAATCCGTCGTTTGTTTTTCTTACCTTCACCTCTTTCTTCTCAACTGGTCCTTTAACTCTAGCATTTTAGTTTGGTTGATTTTGATTCTTACATTCTACATTCTTTATTTTCTCACATAATACATAATTATAATTTGTCAAGTTCCGCCCCTAATTAAATTTTATTTTTCCTTAATCTATTTTTTGAATTTAATTCATTTGATTTCCGAACCAAACAACACAACCTATCTCTGGTACAGAGGAGATCAAGATGTCACAATATGAAAACGCGAAGAGCAGAAAATCCTGAAGAAACATTTCTTTTGCATTAGATTCGATTCGATTCGATTTGGTTAATTTATCAATTTATTTATTTTATTTATTTTTTTATGCACGGGAGCCATCGATCAGCCAATAAGGCTGCAAAATTCAGAAGGGCCGTGCCTCATAAAAACAATGACAACAATAACATACACATTCAGATTTTATAACAAAAATCAATGAAAACAAACACACTATTATGAAAAAGAAAATACATCTTATGAAACTAACAAACAAGACACAGACACACAGACACACAGACACACACACGCGCACACACACACACACACACACACAATTTATGTAAAGCGTCAAACACATGGGGGGGGGGGGGTCTGAACTAAACAACATAGCTACATATATGTAAAACTGATACCAACAATACAACTAGATTATCTTTTCTAATCCTTTTGCAAATGTATTCAAATTATCTAATATCCGAGTAGGTTGGTAATATATTGAAATCTTGGATACTGCGGTATAGGTTGCTGCATAGACTTAACCTCCATTTCAATCCCTTTGCGAAGGTCCTCGTGGGAAAGGTGGAGTTTAAGGGTAATCCTATCACACAAGAAAGTAATAAATTGTGGAGTACTTAACTTAAATACGAGGACAAATTGATTGATTCTTCCACAGCTGTTTTCAACACGTTCTATACATTTAACCTGGTATAAAGTGCTGATCGAACATACTGGACAGACCGTGTAAGCGGCTCGAAGAGCTCTATATGTGACTATATGTGGATACGATTTATTTCCCCGCGGTTCTCCAAATATAAGAACAGTACTATCAAAATGTGGTTGGATGACACATCTATTTTAGTGATAGAGCAGTGCAGCCGTATTCTTTTTAGCAATATAAACCGGAGGTCGGTTTACCTTTTATATGTCAGTCAATCGATCTGTTTATTCATACAGTGGAATCTGTGGTCGAACAGTCTTCCTGAACGATTACTATTACTTCAGTCACTTGTTTCAAGAACAGACTAGACAGAGTATAACCATGATCTTTTCATTAGCCGGTATGAGCAGGCACCACTGTCCTTTTTCATGTACCGGTATGCATTTTTAAGGATCATGCCACTGAACTAAACTTCAGTGGATCATGCCCAGAGAAGACCAACGATCGATGAACAGACACAATCCTATATAGAATCGTCGGATTAAAGTAAAGTAGAGAATATAAATGACAAGTTTGCATACACAAATATAGATAGTATATTGAATAATCAAGAAAAGTATAAATCATCCACATTACATGAATTACTTGTACATTTGTATATGAAAAGAACAACATATTACAAAATGTGGAGGAGCCTTGAAAATGTGGGTGTGGGGCTTGATCCCACGTACCGGCCACTAGGAGTATCTTTTGAGTAGGCCTAGAAGGCTAAACCCCAAATTGTAAGCCCCTGTTTTTGTTTTTATTCTATCACAACGGCGTATCGGCCTAATATAGGTGTATCTCCGTGACAAAATCTATTGGCGTGTGTGGCTCGGGTGTGTGTGTGTGTGTGGGGGGGGGGGCGGGGGTGCATTAGGAACTTTCCAGCTGGCAATGGATTTTAGACAGTAATGTTTCACCAAATCGATTTGTCCACGGGTATGCATGTATGCCACAGACTTATTTAAACTAATTAATTTTGTACATTCCTCATTAATAATAATGAATGAACTCAAATATTCTTGACTGCATCTTAAAAGCGGTCACCCCAGCCTGCCCTAGAAAAATCGGCCTCGGCGAGGTGCACACGTGTGGTAGCCTCGCCTGAGCTGCACTGCGCGCACCATAATACCGACTGTTGTTGATGTTGTTGTTTTTTATGTAATTTTATCTTAAGGCCTGCCTCAGTTTGATGTTTTATTACATGATCGGTAATTCCCCCGCTTTGGTCTTCCTTTGCTGAATGCACCAGGCATTCGTTTCTTTGTAAATGAGGTGAGATAAATCATGATTTGATGTGGTGATTTAATATCCACTTCTTAGCTGTAGCTTTCAGCTTGTAGCAGCTTTTCTAAATAAAGATGGGGTGAACGGGGAACGACGCGACGTCTTTACGCCGGTCCCATATATTGTAAAGTATGTTAGTGTGTTGACTTAAATGTGTCTTTAGACCAGCAAAGTAGCATTGTCTAGAGAGAGTGAGTGGGAAATAGTGTTCCAACTTTAAAAAGTATGCGAATTTTATCAGAAATTTGAGATGTCTTGGTAGAGTTATACTCCCAGCATATTTCAGTACCCATTTCATTTGGAAGTTTGGCCTGGCCTTTCCCCAATGCCACACTTGTATGAATCATGAATAACAATAAACAATGTCACAATCCCAACATATTTAATCTTGTCAGACTTGTTGTAGAAGTCAAATTTAAAACTTTTTAGAATATTACAAATATTACTGTCAAGACTAAGTCTTGGCTGGGTGAAGATTATTAGAAATAGTAATTAGTAATTTGTCTCTCTCCACCACTCTAAAGTGAACGGCCATGGCAGAAAGAGGACTGCAACTTTAGTGCAAGTCAAGACTCGTGAAGTGTGTCCACATCAAAGGCAGCGGAGAGGTGCAACAGGCTTCCACCTGAGAGCACGTACGTTGTTTAGGAATCGCCTCTGTACAGCCAGCGCTGGGCAGTGACTAACAAAGTGTGTTGTGTCTTCAGTGCGCACCTTATACTGTGGGCAGGTATCAGATCACTATGGCAGTTTACGAACCATCCATCCTTTTGGTATTCAGTGGAAAGAGAAAATCTGGGAAAGACTTCGTTTGCTCTCAACTGGAAGAAAGGTTGGTGGTCATTTACACATTTCTTTATGTATTTTATTGAATGATGTATTTTCATCATCTTATGATATAGAAATTATAGACACTAGAGAGGATCCAAAGACAAGCTGCTCGTTATGTCATGGCTGATTATAGAAGAACAAGCGTGTCCATTATGATCAACAAACTAAAATGGCCTAGCCTTTCTTCAACGCGCACAGTTAGCAGACTCACCATGGTTGATAGAATTATAAATAACCTCGTTGCAATTCCTGTAGATGCATTTTTTTACCATAAACTTGTCTATAATTGGGAAAAAATCAAAGCATGTGCTTCCAAACATACCATGATCATCCAAGGTGCAATATAAAAAAGAAGAAGTCATAATCGCTCAATGGACTATACCACAATGGGATAAACTTTCTAGCACAGTGGTTAATGCAGTCTCACTTGATCTATTCAAAGATCTTGTAACAAACCACTATGAATCATGCATTTGGATTAGGCCCACACTCCTCTTAATATCATGTACACAAGTTGTGTTCATCTTTGATATAAGCTGGATTATAGATCTTTGAAGATTAAAGAAGAAAAAGAAGAAGGGGACTGTAAAGTAGAAGATATGATGACTGAGGATGAAAATCAAATTGAAACATTTCAGGAGAAAGGTCAAACTTATGTACACTACAGCTCAAAGGAATTGGCGTAGGGAAGTTGAAAGGGAAGAAATGGAATGAGCCGCAGTTTTAAACCGCGGTATATTTTGTCCCGTTCAGCATGAAACATGATTTTTAGGCTAAAGCATCGTGTTTCATGCTGAACTGGACAAAATATACTGCGGTTTAAAAGTGCGGCTCCTTCACTTTCCCTTTCCCTATGCCAATTCCTTTGAGCTGGAGTGTATGGCATTGTGAAAGGTTCTTGTCAGGATTGGTTTTGCACTTGCACTTGGTAAAACAAAATGTGTACAGACAGACAGCTGTTTTGCATTTTTTGTGTATGTCACAAACATGTAAATACAGAAATGTATATCAGTGAAAACACTTGCATGCCATTTACAATTTCTACCTAATATTCATACCATCTGAAATAAACACTTGTGAGAGCCATGGTAAGCATTGTAGAATGATAATCATGTGCTTCAGCGTATTTACACATATTGCTGTATGTGAGGACGCTATTGATTTTGAGTCTTTCATTTTGTCATTACAGATTTGGATCTGATACTTGTGATATTTTGACCTTGTCAGCCCCACTGAAAAAGGAGTATGCAAGGGTGAGTACTGTAATTGTTCTTTACAGACTAAGTAAACGTTAATGTTTGGAAGCATTCCATCATTAAATGTTCACCATTTGATACTTCATTGTGTTTGTATCTGTTAGTTGGTCTTAAGTTAATTGCCCTACATGAATATTACATATCTTCATTTTAAAAAAATGCCTTCAATAAGTAGCACAATCATAAATACACAAGTACTTGTATCATTTTAGAGATAGTATAAGCACATCCATACATCTTAAAACAAAGTATTCAATATTTAGGTTTTTCTTTTAATTCAAGTTAAAAAAATCTAGTCAACAAAGATGTTGAAAATTGTATCTTGCCAAATGTGTTTACTATGAGGGCCAGACTCAACTAGAATGTTTTTCTTTTTTTTTATCCTTATTGGCAACACTTATGATTGTATTTACATTGAAACTAAATTATCTTTGATCATGTTTTATATTAAAAATGTATTTATATTGTTGTACAAATATTTATGTGCTATCGTTGATAAAAAAACATCATACCAACCACGATGGTATACTCCAATGGTCATGCTTTGGGGTCAGCTATTTGTAAGGTTGCATTCTTCTTGGCTGCTACTCATTTAATCTATTCATATTTGTGTATCTGTCTTTATCGTTGTATTTTTTATTTTTTTTTATCCTCCTTGTTTATGATCCAGTGAGTAAAATAGATAAAACTTGAAACTTGATCACCTGTGAAAAAAGAATAGTCATAGCCATTATTGATAACTACATACTGCAGTACATGAGTGTGCAATCTTGTTTTGAAAAAGAAGCACTTTGCCACAAGAGCTTTTCCTCTGTATCCCAAGAGGCATTCATTTTTTGTTAAATTTTCTAATCATGTCGACTAGGTACATGGTCTTGACTATGAACAGCTGCTTACACCGTCGCCGTATAAGGAGAGATACAGGAAAGACATGGTGATCTGGGGAGAGGCCAAGAGGAGAGAAGACCCTGCTATATTTTGCAGTTTAGCCACCAAAGATGCTCCCCAGCAATGTAAGGTATGTTGAACAATCTTTTGATCTGCAAATAGTTGTACTCACTGACAGGGGAGCCACTCTGCTAACTCCTGGAATTATCGTGTTTAGACCAGTTGGAGTCACCATAAGAGCACAATCGTTTGTATGGCAAGAAATTTGTTTTCAGTACATAGCAGAACTTCTCGTTAGCTTTAATTACTAACAGTGTGCCAGCTTTATAGCTTATTTTGGTCGTATTTTTTTTTGTATGAGGCAATGGCAAACAAGAAATAATGATTGATAACAGGCTGTGCCAGAAGCCTCTCTCAGGAGTCCTAAATTGGCCAATCAGATAGGTTCGCTTACTGCTGAGAATTTTAACAAAGAGTTCTGGAGCTATTCTGAAATAATACGATGTAAAACAGATTCTCTATCAAAGGAGTAAGTGTTGTGATGTCACTTTTGATTGCTTATGAAATTCTGATGGGCGTCTGCAGATTACAATGGGACATGTGGAGTGATATTGTGTGAATTATGACTGCGCTGTATCAAAAAGATATTGAATTTAATTTAATTAGGAACAAGAAGAAAATAAAAAAAAATGAGAAAAAAAACCTTATGAAAAAAGAACAAGAAGAACAAATCGGAATGAGAAAGAGGAAACCAGATTTGTTTTACAAAGAATACATACTGAAGAAGATTCAAGATTCATTTATTTCCAATGTTCAGATGATATTATGCACTATTATTCATATACTCTTAAGGACTTTACTTTGCAGAGGTCTTCGATCGTAGCTTCCATTCTGTCCTGAGGTGTAATATTTATGCCTATTTTATCGAAGGTATGGCTGATAAGTGATGCCAGGAGAAAGAGTGACATCAAATACTTCAAAGAGACGTATTCTAGCAGAGCTCAACTTGTGCGGGTACAAGCAGCTGAATCTGTTAGAGCATCGAGAGGCTACATCTTCAAGGAAGGTAAGAAGTGTACTATTGTGTCAAGCATGCCTTTGTGTCAGTAAGCCATTTTCTTAATGTATTCCTAACTTTTTCCGTAAGTAAGAAGTAACACAATATAAAAATCCACCTGTGTCTAGTGACTTAGTTTCAATGGGCGGTATGCTCTCGGAATCTATAAATTGTTGCTACTCAGACAAAACTCAGACAAGCTTTGGAGTTACCAATAGAAATGCAATGTTAAACAATGTGCATAAAGTTTGCATTCACAACAAAAATGGTTTATTTGTACAAAATGTTGAGACCATCTGCAGATGTGCAAATTGATATTATATATTGCATGATTAATTATGTATAGTACCAGTAATTGCCAGAAGAACGCACATGTGTAATGAAGTTTGTACCCTAGGGTAGAGTCTTGGTAGCAAATTTGCTTGTTTGCTGATTTTTAGTTGAGAGCCATAGCAGAAGACCCTTGACACCTCTCTTTCTTTCTCCCTCCTCTCCAATGACCCAGGCATTGATGACAGGGAGACGGAGTGTGGGCTGGATGAGGGAGTCGCATGGGATTATGTAATATGCAACGATGGCAACGCAGATGACCTTGACCTTCAGCTGACCCGGCTAGTGAATGAGATCAATGATAAACTCAGCAAAGCAGAACTACCTTCATGACGCTGGTCCAATTATATCCGTCTGTTTGTATCTTATTTAATAGGTAGATGTAACTATGCTTCAGGGAGCATAATCTGTATTAACTTATATATCGTCTATGGCATGATAAAACATTCTTACACAAGTGAGAAGAGGTGATAATTGTAGCCTATTATAAAGGAAAAAGTATTGATTATAAGAGAACATCATTAACCCTAATATAGCCAGGCCCCCCTCCCCCCCCCCCCCTTCCCCACCAGAAATCGGCCATCGATCGCACCATCATGGTGAAAATGGGCATGCACGTTACATGACGCATAATCTACCTAATTGCAAAAAAAAAAATGTAATTTTCTCTCTTTTTTGATTTTATACTAATTAATTATGCAAATTTATGCGCGTTTCACACGTATTGCGCTAAATCAATAAATAAAGCTCCTATAGAGTTCTTATTTGGTGTCAATATCCTTTTTTTTTTTAATATTCATAGTTTTTATTGAAAATCAACACAAATCACAATATTTACATATGATTAACAAGATTAAAATAAGATTACAAGATAAAAAAACAACAACAATAAGAGGCAGGGAAACAAAGAAGCAATAAATATGTGCACCTCAAGAGCAGAGCCAATACCGAGATTGTATTACAATAACAAATGAATAAAACAGAAGTCCAAAATTCAGACCGGTCTACAAGGCAAAGAAAAAGAAATACATAACACTTTCAAAATCTAGTCTCACTCATAGATTCCAGTACTCTCTCTCTCACTCTCCCTCTCTCTTTCACTCTAATACATTCACTTATCTCCATCTTGATACCACCCCAACCTCACGCTCAAAAATCCTTCACGAACCAGCCTCCCTCTCTCTCCCTCACGTTCCCTCCCTAAATCACTACAAAGCTTTTCAAACACTCCTCTATGTCTTGTTGCCCGATCCACAGAAAAATCTATTGATTAATAAACAAAGGTCAAAAGGTCATATTGGCTCTGATCGAGAAGGGCACTATGCTTGCAGGCAGCTAATACAAAGTACAGTGTACATGTAACATGTACGTAAATGCAATAGTTCACATACATCATACTTCAAACTTACAGGGGAGAGCCGAATATAGAGTTTTAAATGAACTAATAAAAGTTGCACCAAAATTGAATTGTTCTAAGGTTTTGAATAAAAAATCATGAGAAACACTATCGAAGGCTTTCTCAATATCAAGTAAAATAATTGATCCTGGAATATCATTGCACTCTGTATACTCTAATATATCCAATATCAAACGAATGTTGTGACCAGTGTATCTATCTTTCATAAACCCAGATTGATCAGGATGGATAAGATCATGTAAACAATGTTTTAAGCGGTTAGCAAAACATTTGGCCAAAATTTCGTAATCAGTGGTCAATAAGGTAATAGGTCTATAGTTTTTGATGAATAAAGGGTCTTTGTCTTTCTTAGGAAGGAGAGTTATATACCATTTCTTTGGGAAGCAGACATAGAACCACTACGTAATGAAAAATTAAATGAATCTAATAGCATATCACTAATATCAGGCCAAAAAGCAACATAAAATTCAACAGGCAAACCGTCAAATCCAGGAGTTTTGTTCGATTTCATAGATGTGATAACTTCAAACAGTTCTTTTTTGGAAAGCGGAGAATCCATACGTTTTTTTATCATCTTCATTTCATTTAGGGATTGTAATATTGTCAAAAATATTTTCAATAATATGTGGTTCAGAAGTGTTACTATTGAAGATGTTTGGAGAAAAATATAACTTACAATAAAAATCATGTATATTTTTCAAAATGTCTTTTGAATTTGTTACTATATTATTATCATTGTCTTTCAATTTATTGATATTTTTCTTCTGCCAGGCCCTGTTTTCTAGATTACAAAAATATTTGCTACCCTTTTCACCCTCCTCTAACCATCTTACTCTTGACCTAATTATCAAACCCTTAGTTTCAAATTCAAACATTTTATTTAATTTGATTTCTAACTGTTCTAATTGTAAAAAGAGAGGGTCATCAAAAGTAACCTGACTACTTGGTAATTGCGATTTAATAATGTCAATATCTACTAATAACTTATTTTTCTCTGTTACGTTCTTTTTTCTTCTTTGCGGAATATTTTATAGTAACACCGGTAATATAACATTTCAGAGAATCCCACAATATATTAGCATTACATTGGGAGTCTTTATGAATGGACTGAAAATCTTTGATACTTTCTTTAATCAAATTAATGAAATCAGAGTCATGATGTAAATAGTGTGTATTAAGTTTCCAGTAACCTCTACCTTTCGGAGATCATCGCATAGGCCATATTCCTCCATTATTAAAGAAATCATTTCACTTGCCTTCACATTAGAATGTTGAGGCCTTGAACCTTGATAATCAAGTGGGTCGAGGACATTGTTAAAATCACCAGCAACAATTAAAAAGGAGTTATCAAATTTATCAATCTCTGCAAACAAATGCAAAAAAAAAAAATCAGGGTCCTCATTGTTTGGGGCATAAACATTTACTAGGGTCAAAGGAAGGTTATTCAAAAGAGCATTTAAAATGATAAATCTCCCATTAGGATCTCTAAAAACAGACTTAACAACCAGACTGATAGATTTCCTAATAAAAATTGCCACACCTCGACTATTTGAAGAACAAGAAGCAAAAAAGGCATGTTCACCCCACTGAGAGTGCCAAAGTCTTTCAAAAGAATTATCAGAATGAGTTTCCTGAATAAAAAGTATATCAGAATTAAGAGAGCGAAAGAAGTGAAAAATCTTTTTTCTTTTAACAAAATCTTGTAAACCCCTACAATTGAAGGAATGCAATTTTATATACATAATACAACTCTAGAAACCAAAGCAGTCAAAACACTCATGAGAGTGTATGGAGGTACATGTATGTGAACAAACACAAAAATCAGAGCATAAGAGAAAAAGTTACAATATAGGTACCACAGATCAAGGACAAAGCTGCCATAACATGGAATCAAAAGGTATCTGCCAAAAAAGAACATGAAATAAATAAGAAATAAGAAAATAAACAAATAAAACATCAACATTACATATGTAATGTTGGTTGCCTTGTTTGTAGATTCTGTCTCTTACTATATAAGAGTAATCATTGTTTGTTTTGTTATCATCTTGCATCTGGTTTACTCTCTAAGGGGCTTTTGACCTAGGGCTAGACCTGCAGACTCTTGCAAAATGTCCTGTTTTATGGCAGGCCATGCATTGTTTGCCTTTAGCTGGGCATGTTGTCTGGTGGGGGTAATCACCTCCCCAGAAGTAACATGGGCGTGGTCCACGCGATTTAGGATGTCTGGGCATTGGTTGCCGATGCTGGGGGTTATCCTGCCTTGGATTTTGAGTTTGATGCTGTCTGAAGTGGTTTGAATTGGACCGGTTTTGTCTTCCTCTGCCGGTACCACGAGTCCGCTGAAAATTGCGGCCTCTCATTGTGTTTACAGCTTCTGGTGCTATGTTTTGAGGTGTCTTTTCCTCCTGGATTTCGTTCACTTCAGCACCTTCAAGCACTTCTGCTTGTTTTTCGCTTGCTTCTTGTGCTCGACCAATATCAAGCAATTTTGCTCGGGTTAGATCTTCCCCTTTACTGAGAGCCTGTCTTCTCAGTCTTGGTGAATGGCAGTGTGCGATAACCTGTGCTGTGATCTCTCTGTCTACATCAGTAAACTTACAGTTTGTTGCAAGCTGTCGTAGTCTGGTTACGAAATGATCAAGGGTTTCACTGGGTTCTTGCTTTCCTTGGCGAAAAATGTACACTTCATACATTGTATTCGATTTTGGCTCAAAATATTTGTTGAGAGCTGCAACTGCCCTATCATAGTCATCATCTTCACCTGTTTCTTGAGGTATGTCAAAGATTTCATCAACCTTTGGACCTGCATAATGTAACATAAGTGCTCTCTTTCTCTTTGTTGAGTTGATGTCTAAGGCTACCATAAGACGTTCGAAACGACTAAGCCACTTTTTCCACAGAGGACCAGGATTATTGTCTGTTTCTACAAATGGTGGAAAGGCTGGCAGGGCACTCATTTTGATTGTTCTTTGTTGCTAGGTTTGTTTACTGATCATTGCGTGGATGTAAGTTACTGAACTGAGTAACTCACTCGTGCACTCTGTTGCAGTGCAGCTGACTGACGCTGGCGCTATCGGTCCCTGTGCCTGGCTGTGCATTCCCCCGAAGGTTCCGGCGGGCCATCATGGGCGAAATGCGTACACAAAAACTCAGCAAACTTGAAGATTCCTTTGATCTTGCATCCTCGTCGCCATTGTAATGTTGGTTGCCTTGTTTGTAGATTGATTATATAGATTCTAGTAATTAAGATGTTCGAATATAATGAATTATAGACAATGAATTTACCAACTTGGTCTTTGTTGTTTATTCTCGGTTCATGATTGGGATTACACTGTTTTCCACACAACTCTAGATGGCGCTATAAACTGAATATTGACTGCTACACTACAACATAGAACGATAGAATGAGAACTACAGGAGCGCACGATAAATAAAAGGTGGGCTCCAAATCAAAGTCAGCCCAATCCAGACGCTCAAGCCATTGCAAAAAGCAAAACATAAGAATTAAGAAAAGCAATTTCTAAAGACTGAAGAGGCTCGAACTGTAAAAGTTCAGTACCAACAAATACAACCAACAAAAATACTCCATTTAGAGCGTAATGCAATTATACATGGCTAGAAAATGGTAAAAGTAAAGCACTTTGACCAACAGTTCTTAAGATCTTCATGAGTTAAAACCCTTGAGTCTAAGAAGACAAACTGAATAAAGATAAACCGAGGACGTTTTGGTTACTGTTGAATTAGAGGAGTCTGCATATTCAAGTCTCAACAATGATGATCCAAAACCAGATTATATTGTTTATCTCTAATCACTAAAAAATTCCGCATATTCAAATTAACAGCACGAAAAAGAAAAAAAGAAAAACTGAGTGAGAGTAGTTACACTTCTTGATGAGTTGAAAAGTCTGTCTATTCATCAATGATGCAAAGCTTTCCATCACCACCTCTGTAAGCTAAGCGAGCGGGATAAAGAAAAAAAGGCTTTTACCTTTCATCTTTGAGCTTTTTGAACTTTCCCATCTTTTCATATCTCATGCTGAGAACTGTTCTGGAGAAGTCGTCTGAAACGAAAAGCTTATTTCCTTGGAACTTTTGGCTTTTGAACTTTTCAATGCAGGCTTTACGAATCTTCTCCTTCCCAGAATATGAGGAGAAAGCCACATGGATGATGCGTGGCTTCCCGTCGTCTCGTGGAGTAGCCGGAGTGCGATGACATCTCTCTATGGCAGTGGCTCTGATGCACAACATAGCCATATTTGGGTCGATCCCGCTTGCTTTTGCTTTCTTGAGGGCATTTTTGACAGTTTGAATGGTACGCTCAATGTAGCCGTTCGATTGCGGGTAGTGGGGTGAGGATGTGATGTGCACAAAGCCCCACTTTGTGGCAAAGTCCTTGTATGCTGACGAGTCGAAGTGCCTGCCGTTGTCGCTAATGATCTTCTCGGGGATCCCTTGCTCAGCAAACACCTGCCGTGTTGCATTTATAATGGCATTGTTTGCGCACTCCTGTGGCATCTTGCGAATGAAGGGCAACTTGGAGAAGTAGTCCGCTATGATGAGATAGGTGTTCCCTTCAAAACTGAACAGGTCAGTTCCTAGTACCTGCCAAGGGCGAGTGGGTACTTCATGCTGTAGAAGTTTCTCGTGCTGTTGCGCTGGTTTGAACTCCATACAGGCTGTACAATCTTTGACTACTGTCTCGATGTCATCGTTGATGGACGGCCAATACACCGCTCCCTTGGCTCGAAGGCGCGTTTTCTCGACGCCTTGGTGGCCCTCGTGTAGCTTTGAGAGGATGTACTTTTGCATTGTTTGGGGCATTACGATTCGCTCTCCTTTCAAAACAAGGCCATCCTCCACTGCGAGCTTGTCACGAAAGGCCCAGTATGCATAGAGCGTTTTCGGTAGTTCACGACGTTGTTTGGGCCATCCGCGCATGATCACTTTGCAGAGTGCGGTTAACTCGGCATCATTGGCAGTTTCTCGCTTGAGTTCACTGAGACGGTCTGGAGCAAACTGCACAAAATGTATCTGCAAATCCAGGTGCATGTGTTCTGCATTGTCGAGAGGGCGTTGTGACAAACCGTCTGCTACGGGGACATCCTTGCCGGGGCTGTAGCGAATTGTTAGGTCATAGGGCTGAAGACGGAGTAACATCCTCTGTAGTCGAGGAGGGGCAGCAGTCAATGGTTTGCGTTGAATCATCTCCAGCGGTTTGTGGTCCGACTTGACCACGAAGGTCTGTCCATACAGGTAAGTATGGAATCGTTCACACCCAAAAACGACGGCAAGAAGTTTGTGTTCGATATTGGCGTAGCGCTGCTCTGCTTCGCTGAGGGCCTTGGAGGCGTACGCGATGGGCTTCCCGTCCTGCATGAGAGCGGCTCCCAATCCCTGAAGTGAAGCATCCACTTGTACAGTGGTGGGCCTCGTAGAATCGAAGTATGCGAGTGTTGCATCCTTGCAAATTTGGTCGCGTAGCTCACTGAATGCCTGCTGGTGTGATTGGGACCACTGAAAGTCACAGTCCTGTTTCAGTAGTTCACGCAGGCAAGCTGTTTGCGCAGACAGATTCGGGATGAAGGGGCTCGGGTACGTAATCATCCCCAGGAACTCACGAAGTTGCGTCTTGTTTCCTGGAGGAGGCATACATTTCACTGCTTCCACCTTTTGTGGGTCTGGGTGTACTCCTTGGGCATCGTAGATCATCCCAAAGAAGGAGATTTGAACGGAGCACTTAGCACTGTTCAGCTGTAGACCCCGTTTGGCTGCCACTCTCATGAGGTTGTGGAGATTGTCATCGTGCTCAGCTTCGCTCTTGCCAAATACAATGATATCATCGGCGATTCCGACTGTGCCTGGGCATTCCTCCAGGATAGCGTCCATGTGTCGTTGAAACACATCTTGTGACATTGCGAGGCCAAAGGGCATCCTGAGGTATCTGTAACGGCCGAATGGGCTATTGAAGGTTGTCAACAGCGAACTCTCATCGTCCAGTTTGATTGACCAATAGCCATTCTTCGCGTCCAGTTTGCTGAAGTACTGCGAGCCCGAGAGTTTGTGTGTCACTTCGTCGGTGGTAGCTGTGCGATAATGGCAACGTTTGATCGCGCGATTCAAGTCTTTGGGATCCAAACATACTCTGAGTTTGCCATTACCTTTCCTGGAGAGTGCTATGCTGTTTACCCATGGTGTAGGCTCAGTGACTTTGGTGATCACACCTTGAGCTATCATGTGGTCGAGTTCGCTTTTGAGCTCGTCATACATGTGAATTGGGCATCTCCGAGGTACATGTACGACAGGCTGTGCAGACGTGTCCAACACGATGTGATACTCCCCTGAAAAATGTCCTATTTTGTCGAACTGGTCCGGGTACTGTGCGACTAGATCTGCTGTGGAGCTTATAGTTGCTCTGTGTTGGATTCCATCGATGTGTGTATGCATAGTGACTAGCTTCAACTGCGTGGAAGTCTGCAGGCCAATGATGGCTGGTCCTTCTGATTTGACAATGTAGCTGCATGGGAGTTCCACTGCATCTGGTGTCAATATCCTTTATAGCACTCCTCACATTGTAGTATTTACAAAATCATAGTGTCAGCATTAATTTGTTATGTTTTTTATTGTTTTAGCATTTCCATATACATGTTACTTTGATTTTTCTCAATGTTTTCTTTTGTTTCCCATTTTCTTGCCTCCCAAATGGGATGTGGCTTCCGAATCTGGTGCAAGCATAGTCTTAGATGTACTCTAAAAGCTAAAGCATGATTTGGTGAACAAAAATAGTCATAACTTGCCTAATTACATGATTAATTATGCAAATTAATGAATAATCCATACATTTATGCAGAAACACAAAGGCATGATTCAGAGAGATTGAAATTTCATTAACATAATGCATTCTATCCTTCAAAGGGGCTTACGAGCTTGAAGTTATCAATATTCACTTCTCCTGAATCTAATTAACAAATTAATTAATGCACATCACTGCAATATGTGCTATATATGAACTCCCCCCCCCCCCCATCCCTTACATGGTATAATATTTATGAAAATACCATATTTGATGATTTTTGAAAAAATGCACAAATGGGCACTAAAAAAACTTACCAAAATATCTTTATGTTATTCCAAAGGAAGGGGAATGAAGTAATACCGGTATTCAATATTCCAAAATGCACATTTCCCATTAACTTATTATTGTTGAACTTATCATAGCACAAGTGTCTGCCTCGTTCATTCATATGGATACATGACAGTCTGCTTCTTGTAAATTACCAGCGAAAATCTGTGCTTCCTCCACAAGAATGTGATGAAATAAGCTGTCCAGCAAAGAACACATTTAGTCACTGTTTTTCTCAGTCAGTTATTGGAAGCAGTTTACTGTTGGTTGAAGCATGATGTGCATGTGAGCACAGAATGTTCCAGGCAAACCGCCTCCCCGCAGATCTGACACTGGCTCTTCTGCATATTCATGGTCTTCTTGATTAATTATTGCCCCTCTCCGTGATGCATCGATGCATGTCCTGCATCTGCCAGGCACCTCCGACTTTGCATCATGGTCTAATTGACGTCCTGCAGGTTGTTTGGGGGGTTGATGTGGCCTGCTGAGAACCATATCCATCTTGTGTCGTGTTGTGTTGTGATAGACAGACCCAAAAGGGGACGCTGCTGGATGAGAGGGAGTACCAGAGCTTTACTGAGCTGCCAGCCAAAGTCATGCGAGTCCATATCACGTGGATTCTTGCCTTCATTCATAGCCAAGATCGTGCTGGTGTTTACCCTGCAGGTGTCCAAGAGGAAGCAGAATGCGACTATGGTCCAGCGATTGGACTTACTCTTACAGTACTCTTGTGCTCGTTGGTCCACAATCTCTGTATCTCCCTTGGTAAGGTCTTAAAGCTTATACACTGCAGGCTTCTTCTTTCCATCATCACGAGTTACCCCAAGAATGGGCTTCATTGTTGACAGCATTATCACATTTCTCGGTCTGGTACTTTTGGTCTTGACAACGTAGGAGTGGATACTCATGTTCTTGTTTTCTCATTCCAGAATATTCTGTAGGAGAATTCCTCCCTCCATTCTATTGTCTTGTAAGGAGGAGGGACTCCTTTCCTATTGCTCATCATGGTACCAATTATGGTAACTCCTTTCTGGAGAAGAGATTCTGCCACGGGCAACAGAGGTGTAGAGACGATCTGTGCTCACATTTCTGCCTCGTATTTCCCCATGGCGTCTCATTTTCTCTATCAGGTAGTTTACAATGAGTTCCGTACCTGGGACATAACTCTCTGTTGGTTCCTCCTTTGGTTTACCAGCGTATACCTGAGTAGTGAAGGTGTATGGGTAGCGGACTGCATTGAGTGATCAATAGAGTAACCTATTGGCAGGCTTTGTCTTGTTGAATTGCTTGAAAGAAACTGCTGTCCTCATCGAATAAAGGGATTCATATATGGCCAAAAAGTCATCATCAGTAATGGCTATCTACACCTCTTCTCATAACCTCTTCACGAATATCCCTGATTGCAGCAAATCGATCATGTTTCCAGCGTTCTTGTCTAGTATCTTCATTATCAAATGAAATCTGACGACAAAGGAACCTAAGTCTGTTCCTTGGCATCGTGGCACCATAGATTGGATGGCCAACTCCTTCCTGGAAAAGCTTGTCAACATTGTAGAGAGCTTGGTTTTGCATGCCTCTTGCGTACACCAGTCCAAGGAGCGCTGATATCTCTACATAAGATGTGTCACTGAGGTAGGCTATCTTATTTTTTTGTAGAATTTCTTCTGCTAGTTGTGACCGGAACTTCTGGATTTTTTTTGTTTGTGAAAGCGACAATCATATTGATAACGTCATCTGTCATTAGCTTTTTCCAGGCTGAAAATAGGGTGTCAACATCACAGAATTTTCTATTCATCCAGACAAGACATTCGCCATGTTCTGTCTGCCAGTACGAGTTGACTGTTTGTTGCTCCATGTAATGCTTTTTTTTTTCTTTTTTAATGGGTTAAAGGGTCTTTCCCATCGCAGCCTGGAGACTATATTAAGAGGGATGTTACAATGTGAGCCCTGGTCGCTGGATACAAGAACATACATGCACACATATGTGCACCATCTCCACCCCCTGGAGAGTATTCCTTGCCCGCTGCACGATATCGGCGCTGGGTCAAGATCATTCACATAATCATCCACCTCCTACCAGGTACCCATTTATACTCCTGGGTGGAGAGCAGCAATGTGGATAAAGTATCTTGCTGAAGGGCACACAAGTCTTCGCGAGTCTTCTTCGTTCCTTTTTCAATGACGACCTTATGCGTCTCCTCCTGAGATGGTGCCTCCCAAGGATCGTAATTTGCTTCATCTAAGGCTGTGTCAACATTCTTCACTGCACGCTGGTATAAATATCTCTTATTTACAACAGCTCATCATGTTCCTCTTCATCATCATCCTCCAATTCACTATGCAGCTCATGTAGATCATCATCTCCATCATCCTCCTCCAAACAAAGCAATAACTACATCTCGGGATCAAGCTCTACATGTTTACGCTGTACATAAGAAAAAGGAAAGAAAAAGGGAAATAAATGAACACTGAATGTAAAACATATCAATATTTTTCTTTCTTAATAAAGTCCATCATACAATTTTTGTATTTCAAAAATATAAATTCACAAATATTATTTCCAAAATTCTACTTTCATTTGAAAATGAAATATGTACTTGAAATTCTCGTGCAAGACTCATTCACATACAAAAATAAAGATAATAAAGAGAAACTTACTTTTTGCTTTCTCTTCCCAGTTCTTACTCCAATTGAACCAGAAGACGTTGATGCCATGATTTTGATCAAATAATCTGCTCACAAAATGAAAATATGTACTGAGAATTACATGAACAGTATATTGAGTAGAGTTTCACTACAGTCAATCCCATAATTCTTTTCAAATTTTATGGTTTCAATTAAAACAAATGAAGAGTTGTCTGAAGTTCAAATTTCCCGTTGTAGGTGCCTACCTTTTGAATGGCTTCAAGAATGTTGCCATGACAGGCCTCGAAGGGCCAAACCAACTGCTAGGCTTTCCCCTGCTTGGATCTGCAGCCTCATTGCACTTACCATGGATTGCTGCTTCTTTAGAGTCGTGATAAGATATTTGGATGATGCTTTGCAATGAGCCTGTTGAAAGCATTGTGCCACCCTTCAACGTCATTGTTTGTTCTCCTGTTGACTCCGTGGACGTTCCACATCGATACAGGAAGATGGGAAGCAATCGTCCTCTAATGAAGTTTGAAGTTTATTTATTATTTCTGACGACCCCTTTCGAGGTATGAGAAATACATAGTAACTTGTACAATACAATATATATATATATATATATATATATATATACACACACACATATGTTTTCTTTAAGAAAAAGAAAAGAAAACAGTTTCGAAATACATGTACATGTAATAGTATTTGCAATATTTACAAGTATTCACAGAAGCAATGTATTACAGTTTATAACATAGGCCTATATTTTTTTTTTGGATCAATTTATGTCTTAAATTTCGCCATTATGAGTTTAATGAACTTAGCAAGTTGTGATAATTTCTTAGAACTTCTCGTGTTAAATAATGAGGACATTTTCAAGATATTTGGACGAATCACATAATAGCGAGAAATGTATTTTACTCTATCATCTGAGAAGTACATTCAAACAGATAATGAAATTCATATCCTATAGCATTCAAAGCACATAAATTACATTTCCTTTCAGATCTAGGAATATTTACATATCTACCTGCAACACATGGCAGATGATGATTACCGCATCTAAATTTACATAAGTTTATCCTATCATTACAGTTCAGTTTTCTGAGATATGATTCGAAATCAAGATTATCTTTTACTATCCTATAATTTATGCATTGGCTATTATTTTGGACTTCGTTGTGCCAGTTTTGCTTTTCTGTATCTCGTATTCGTTGTTCAAAAACTAATTTCACCCAGTTTACATTCACCTGTTTCTGCTCTAACCAGATATGGCTTAATCCATACTTATCCAACAAATCAATAATATTTGCAACCCATTTTGAAGTAAACGAACATTCAACTTCTTCATGCATTGATTTCATTAATTTGAACATCATACAGGATAATTTACTCTGCTTTCCACTGAGCAATCTGCACCAAAATCCTATACGTGTGGCAACTATATTTGAAAGTTCATATCTACCAGTTTCTCCGTAAATCATGCAACTAGCTGTTGATTTATTTACCTTCAAAACATTTCTCAAAAAATTTCGATAGAAAATTTCAACCTGCGTAATATCTTCAAAGCCCCAAATCTCCATACAGTACATATAGTAGTATGGGAAGCACAACCTTATCAAATAGTTCGCAGGCGATATCTGGTGGCAGAAGTTGTCTTATTTTACCAAGAATTTTGAACATTGCTCTTTTTGCTTGACTCACTTGTTTTGATATGGCCTTTTTAAATCGGCCATTGTAGTTCATGGTTATTCCAAGATAAATGTAATTCATCAACTATCTGAAGTTCATTATCACCGAAGGAAAATAATGGTTTCTTACGAATTTTCCCACGAGAAAAAATCATGACTTTGGTTTTCGAGGTATTAACAGTTAAATTCCAAAGAAGGCAATAACTCTTTAAAGCATTAAGGGCTGTTTGTAAATCTGTAGGATTTTCAGCCATAATGATTGTGTCATCCGCGTACAATAATACATACATTCGTAGGTATACCTCAATTTCATCATCACTTAAACAAGTTCTTATCTGATCAGCAACATATCTTAAACCTTTATATGAACGACTAATATATAATATTCAAAATCATTTAGATATATTGCAAATAATAAAGGAGACAAATTGTCGCCTTGGCGAACACCACACTTACAGTCAAACAGAGTGGATGTCTCATTGTTTAATCTTACACGAGACTTTGCTTTGTCATATAGATTATATACAACTGAAATTATTCTACCATTGATACCATTTGCAATAAGTTTACTCCATAACGATGACCTATCTCCTAAATCGAACGCTTTTTTATATAATCCACAAATGCTCAATATAAACTTTTACCTTGTGCTAAGTAGAGATCTATCAAGCTATTGAGCACAAACACATGATCCATTGTGGAGTAGTTAGCGCGGAAACCTGCTTGTTCATCGCCCAAAGTACCAGTGTTTTCAAGGTAGGATGTCAGACGTGCATTTATCGCAGCGGTAAATAACTTCCCTAAACAACTTAAAAGAGTTATGCCACGATAATTATCAGGATCATGGATAGATACCTTATTCTTGTAAAGCGGTACAACAATTCCAATACACCAATCTGTTGGGACAATTCCTGTATTCAATACAAGATTAAACAACTGAAAAATGATGTATATTACGCAATCTGGACAATTCTTTAAGAATTCATTCATGATATTATCAACACCATTTGCCTCGTTATTTTTTAATCTTTTGATCAATGTTATTATTTCTTCAGAAGAGAAATTTCTGTTAATTTCTTCATTTAAAGACTGCGTAATATTTCTTGGATCAAACGTATTGCTATGATTTGAAGTATCTTCTGAGATTGATTGATCATTGTTTAATTTTCGGAAGTGGTTAACAAATGCTTCCATTGTGATATCACCAACTCTTTTGGGAGTGCTGTCATCTTTATTAATAATTTTCCAGTATTCTTTCGGATTGCTACACTTCAAGTTCCGAATGCGATTATGTAAATTTCGAAAATACCTTTTGCGTATCTTTTTAGTAAGTCTTTTGTATTTTCTGGCCTCTTCTTTTATCTTTTTTTTTGTAGTCTTTTGGTTTCTGTTTCGAAAACTTATTCTTCATTTTAAAATATTCAGATCTTCTAGATTTACACTCGCTATCGAACCAAGGCTTGTTATTTTCATTGTTGGATTCTTTGTTATTTTTCTTATGTTTGCATAACATAACTATATCCATTGACTTAGCTGGTTCTTAGAATAAATTACGTAGATTTTTACAAATGTCATCAACATCTGCTTGATTAACATTCGAGGTATCAACATTCTCCATTTTTGAAGTCAAAGTTTCAATATCTTTTGCAATAAAATTTTCTTTATACTCTATACATCGATTGCTATCCCAGAATATCTTACAATTATTAGTTTCATTTTCAGACTGTTCATTTCGGTTTCTATCACTTATAGAACTATCATTGGGCGGTTCCTGTCGGAAACTCGTTTCTGTAGGGAAACACTCTAGTGTCAATTCAAGCAATGAGTGGACGTCAGACAAGCAAGGATCAAAATCGTGAATTTTGAAATCATTTACCACCAACAAGAGACTTGTTGATAGAATCGCGTAATCGACTGTACTGATGCCATTCGTTTTTTCACAAGTATACGCCCCTATACCCTTATCTGATCCAAATCTACCATTGACAATTCTTAAGTCTACACTTTTACATATATCAATTAATCGTCGACCGTTGTTATTAATATATTTGTCTTGGTTAAAACGGGTAGATTCTATACCAAGTGATTCAAGTGTTTGGCGAGAAACATATGAATCAGTGTTCATTATATCAATGCCAATATCTTGTGTAATACAGTTCTCGAAACATAAATAATCATCCAGAGTTCCTGTTCTGGAATTAAAGTCACCGATCAGACATATTGGTAAATTTAAATCACAAGACAAACTAGATATGTCCTCACATAAGGTATCAAATATATCGTTTTCATGGTGAGTAGAACCTTCATGGGCAATATAAACTGCTCCCAAACTAAAGCTCACACCAAAAGCGTTGTCAACTTTCAACCACAAGACTGAATTTGATGACATATTATCAATGATACTAACACAATCAAATAAATTATCCCGAATAAAAACACACAAATCGTGGATTCCTCCATATTTGTGGTTTACATTTTTTCTAGGCATAGATATATGGTTGAATCCTGAAAATACATTATTGTCTGGAACATCCCATTTTGTTTCAGACAGAGCAATAAAGTCAAATTGATCAATATGAGTTTGTAACACTCCCTGATTAATTTTACCACGTAACCCACATACATTTAATCCAGCAATTTTCAAAGTTTTCTTATCGGTACTTCTTGTTTATCATTATGAATTGTAACACTATCTGGTGATTGTTCGGGGTCTTGCCTGTCCTAAATGTCAATGAAGAGATCCGTTGCCTTCAGCTTGTCCTCAGACCATCCCAGTTTGAAGAGGTCGTCAGGATTTTCAATGGTCACCTTGGACTCCTTTCCCCTCTCTCCCTTGGTGATGCACTGGATCTTCCCGTCTGAGGAGTAGGCCTTTATTGTGTTCGGATCTGTTTTCACCTCCCTCAGCAAGCGGCTTCGGAGGGCCGTGAGGTCTTCGTAAATGAAGACCGGCCTGGAGGTGAGATTAGCAGAGCGGCTGTTGATGCCGGAAGCGGAACCAGAGTTGGCGGGACCAGAGGTGGACGAAGCTGCGGGATCAGAGGTGGGCGAGGCTGCGGGACCGGGGGCGGACGAGGCTGTGGGACTGGAGGCGGCTCCGTCATTCCTGGAGGGCTTCAGCTTCCTCTTGTTCGCCATTATCCTCGACTTCGTGTCTCGCCTGACGAACTTCGCGATAATCGGACGCGGCCCGCTCCCACGGCTCTTCACCCGGTGGCTCACACTGATGTCGGTTGGTCTGACATCCACTCCGATCGCTTTCCCGATATCCATCACGATCTAGTTGGTGTCCTCATGGCCTTCACTCTCTGGAATCCCGATGATCTTGATGTTGTCTCTCCTTCCGTATTGCTCGAGAGCATCAATCTCCCACTTCTGCGTCTTAATTTCAGCTCTCACTTTAGTTGAAGCGCCCAAATCCACCATGCCGAGATGCTCCTTAATGGCGAGCTCGGTTGCTGATTTGATGGTCGCCATTAATACCGGCTGGATGCCAGCCAGGACAGCAGCAATGATATCTCCAACCATGGATTTTTCTACCACTGTAGAAGTAGAAGTAGCGCTCTTCTTGGTTTGGTCATTTGAACGGACAACACCTACTTTCTCCAACGACGACAAAACCGCTTCATTAATTTCCGTGAGAAAGTTGTCACCTTTCTCATCAGTATGTACACAATGATCTTTTAGAGTCGCGAACCTGTTGTTGAGTATGTTTCTCCTCCTGTCATCTAGGTGTAACTCATGGAGTGGAGATTGAATTGGCCTTGCTGATTTCCCAGATGAATTGAGGAGGCACATCATCAATATTGACAGTGCCTGTGAGACCTGATGTTGCCATGCTCTCGATTTTTCAGCTTACTGTTGCTGACATACTCCTCCCCAATGTCTTTAGACTATTTTGGCATTGTCTTTACAACATGGTGTTTTCCCAAAAGGTCAACAAACCGTTCTTCCAAAGACTTTGTTGCAAAGAGATTTTTTTATTTTTCAGGTTTTCATTCACCACATACGGTACATTGCAGTGATTACGATCTGTCTTCTATTTCACCCTTTTTCCTTAAGTAACCATACAATTCTTACATACTATGTCATATATAGCAGACATAGTGGAAGTGAAACCTTTGTTAAACATGTACCTCCTTCAAAATGCCAGAATTAAAGATATGTTGAATGTCCTAAGTAGATCCTCCAAACCTTCCTCAGTCACACCGTGCTTGAATGCATGTGCTCGTAGGAGGGCTCTTACTTGGTCTCAGTGTCATCACTGTTGCACCAAATCTAATTTGCCATTTCTGCACGTCCTGTTTGTACCATGACTGTGAGGCAATCCTCTTTCCGTTGGTCACCTTTCTCAGCCAGGCACTCACAATGGTTACCAGGTTGCTGAATTAGTCCTTCAACAAAGCCTTGTCTATGTAGTATCCCTCTGCTATCCTCACTATCAGACACAGTTGACAGATCTTCTTCACATATTCAGAACAATCGTGCATCCATTAAAGTCGAGTCTACACTTTTCCCAAACAATCGTGGAGTACCGTCATACACTACACCATCTTATGCATGTATATGGTTGAATAAACACAGCTTGAAATACACATGAATGGTTAGGGGTGTAAAACTCCTTACATTATAACAGAAGGGAGACTGGCGAATTTTAACAACCTATGCTCCTCTTTGCTGCTCTTCAACAACTGCATTTCCAACAGTCCTAATCAAATTTGAATGTTGTATTCAGATGCTTATGAACAAGAATTGCAAATAACAAAGATCAGATTTCAGCTGTAGCTGATGGGAATCAAAATCATTGAGAATCTGATTTAGCACAATAACAGGTCATCAGTCAAGCGTAAAGTCATTCGTAGCTCATGAACAGTTCCACCCCCCCCCCCCCCCCGATCAGTTCTGATTGAGACTTTGCCGCAATCATCATGGATGCATTGTAAGTACTAAATCATTTCACGGGGTATGGCTCTATGTTGTACATGTTTCCCTAAGAAACTCTGGGAATCACAATTTCATTATGCATTAAATCCAAGCAAAAGAAACTCTGAGAATAACAGTTTAATTATGTATTTAATTCAAGGAAAGAAACACTGGGAATAACATTTTGATTACCGATATGCATTCAATTCAAGCAAAATTCATCCAGTCTGTCAGTGATGAAGCGTGGGATCAAAGAGACAGCCCATGACTCCATGTAAATCTTTTGTGTTCCAAGAATTTACATTAATTAGTGGTTTGATCATAACTGTAAAAATCAAATTGCCTTTATACATGAAATACATATTGCTATATTTATAATACTTTGATGATAGCTTTCACTTGTATCTATCAAGAACCGGTATACAGTGTATGTATTCTAAACAGTGCAATAATTTGAATGTAGCTACATTTTCGCTGCAGTAGGATAATCAACCTAACATTGTCAATTTTTTTTTTTCAAGATGATATGAAACGGATCCTTGATTGCCAATCTTTGTGTAAGAGACATAGCACCTGGCAAGCAAGTATGAGTAATCTTTCCTGAATGTTCCAAGATACAGATGAAAGGAACATGACATCTTAAGGATGTTGATTCTGAATTACTGTTGAAGAGTGTAATACATGTACATGATTTTTAATGGTGTTATGAAATGATATTGTGTGTACATGCTCTATGGCGAAGGCTTCGAAACATCTACAATCAATTTGGCTCAAATTCATTTGAACTATGTGTAATGAACAATTTCCTATTTCGTGGAGGCCTATATACGAAACATCTCAGTAAATTTATGTTTTCACAGCATGCAACAGGTAACATGGGCTTCTTCTTCACACTCTCCTTGTCTCTAGTTACTAGTCTCTGTCTAATCTCCCAATATTTGGAATTGATAGTTTTGGATCTGTCATAAATGATGTATAGATTGATTCTAATTCTATTTGTTCTTGTATTCATGTGTTCTTTACTCATGAGTAAATGTCAAGACGTATAGCATTCTCAACTTATTGTTCCAGGTTATGCTGCTGATAAAATATTGCACACTCAGTAACAATCAATAGAGAAATGAATGCTTCATGTGGAACACATTCATATTTTTTCTCCACTATTGCTTACTGGTACATAGTACATATTAATCCATCTGGGAAGGGTAAAATGATACTTAATATTAATGTCTAGTGTATCAAGTCCAATGGTGAAGTTATGTGGTCAAGGGCAGCTTAATGTGAAGCTTAGATATAAGGTTTATATAATGTGCAATGTTTTGTAATCAAAATACTTTGGAATTGGAGTGATAATGTGTGTGGCACAATTATGCTTCAAAATGTACTACTTATTTCAGCATGATCCTATGCTGACAGTGGAACTAGTCATGTCTTTATTGTAAAATCTCAGTCGTAACGAGTATGATGGCTGTGTTACTTCACATCTGTAATCACTGCAATCACAAGACTGTTGATTCCATCAACCTTTTTCCTGAACACCATTCCTTCATGGAGAAAAAAATGAATTTCATGTTGGCATCCGGGTAGTGAGGTCCAACTTCATGTACTTGTTTAATTCTAACATCAAGAATATATTACAAATTATTAATATGTTTCCCTTATTATATGTGCAAATGTTCATTTACATCTTGATAATAAAAGTAAAACAAACTGACTGGAACATTCTGTGTTTTCCGTTTGTTTCGCACATAAAATGAGTTTAAATGATGTGGATGCGGCGATGCGTATAAACGTTCATTGTTCATCCAAAACACATTGTATCTTCCAAAGAAATGGAACCTTCGATGTTGAAAATGTATTTTGAGTTTGCCCCATATTCGGGAATACATGTACTGTATATTCCACGATTGTATAATCAAATCGAATGGCACATCCATGTGAATAGGAATAATCAAGCTTTTTAATGATACTGCAGTCACGTAGGATGATGAGGCAACAAGCGATGTATAGTCCTCAAACTAGAGGTGCAGAACTTTTTAAGGGCGTATATAACTCGGTGTTTAAAAAAACAATTGACACTTGAAAAATAATGTTTAAAAGGTTACCTCTCGAATTAAGCTGAAGTTGACACATAAAGTCTATGAATGGAAGTTTAAAACATCAACAATGTACATGTAGTTCTCTCATTAAATATTTACAAGCTGTAAGCTCGAAAATAACAACATGAACCACGTTAATCATTATATAATAGTGTTTGTGCGTTTATGATCTATTGTTAGTAGTTTAAATTGAATTGTCTTTTAAATACATACACACCCACACTTTTGTGGAGTTCCTCGTTGGCTACTCTTAAATGCCTGCATAGATTCGTTAACTATAATGGTAAAACCATTATTTCATCTCTACAGTTGTATAGGCTTAGAGATTTGTACTCGATACATATAAATGTCGAGACGTTTTTTATCTGTATTTATGAACTCTTCATGTGCTAATGGTGCATTTAGGCACAAGCGCTACACTCGCATTCCATAGAACAGCAGCTCATGTGACACGCGTATGGCTACCTTCAGATGGTCATGGCACAGGATCGTATTGCGTGTGTGAGGAAACAAGGATAGAGGGAGATAGAGAGATTGAAACATACAAGGACAAATGCTATAAAACGGTGAGAACAAAAAGAAGAAATGGAGATGAGAAAAGAACGGGTGAGGTGTCAAGAGAGGGGTAAATAGAAGGGCGAGCAACGGAAAGCAAAAGGGTGAACAGAGGTCAGATTATTTGTAAGCTGATACCTTGAAAACACTGAAAGAATTGTTACGAAAATGTGCTTTAATTAAAAAGGAAAAAAACATTGCATGTGTGTGTGTGTGTGTGTGTGTGTGTGCGCGCGCGCGCGCGTGTGTTTATGTCCCTATACTTGTGCGTGAGTCCCCTTGTGTACATTTATGAAATGTATTCCCCATGTATTTTCTCTCGCCCTCCTTACTGGGCATCTCTGTTGTATCTATTCCAGTGCCTCGTCAGACTGTCACATGTATTCTATATATTTCCAAAGAATTTTCGAATTTTTAATTCACCCACATAGCACCACACAATATCAATACTTGCCGATTTCGCAGTGTGCTCCTGCATAATATGCCGGACACTGACAAGCGTAAAACATCTTGTCATCGAGGATGCAATAGGCCACCGTTTTAACACGGATTCGGCAGGCAGGGATCCTCATCGGAAAGCCAAACAATTAACATTGTCTCAACATTGGATTATTATCTAAACATGAAAGGATATTCACAAGTGATAAGCTAATGGTTAATGGATTACTTTTTATCCATTGTAAATACCTTAAGCTATGCTGGCTATATACTTTAAACAATTTTTTTGTAGCCCTCTCTCATCGACAAGAACATTCATGCTTATCTTGATAATATTTCTTCTTTTGTTACTGCAGATCCTAGTTAAGAGTAGGACTATATTGCGATGTCTTCAAGACATGAAAGGAGATATTGTAATGTTTAGGAGACCACCACTGCGCTGTGCACGTGCATAGCGATACGCATGGGCGGAAATCCCGGGGGGGGGGGGGGACGGTCGGGGGGGGGGGGGTGTCGCGTCCCCCCCACCAAAAATAGTGGGGGGACACAATATCAAATGTCCCCCCACTATTTTTAAAATACAAAAATCCCATCACTATCCCCCCCCCCCCCCCCCCCCCGCGCTCAGCTACTTCTTGAGGAAAAACATGTCCCCTCCACCTTCGGGGAGCGATTTCCGCCCATGGCGATACGTACCATAATGTATAACATATACCCTCATATCACACAAATTATATACGATTAGTATAACTTGAGCCTTCTTCTAACAATTTGCACTAGATCTAAGATATCTTGTAGACATGATGACCTTAAGATGCCACTTAGCTATCTGAATTTCAATATTTTCAAGATATCTCGGAGTACCGCTGGCATATCATTTATATCTTGAAAAGCAAATTGACCACTTGTTTAAGTCTTTCTATACCTTGTAACATATATCACACATTACGTCATAAGAGCGCCATGTGCCAAAAAAATGTACATTAACCCGCCGATAAATGTAATCATTTATGATAACCACCCCAAGTAAGGATAACGTACTCCATCTTGTAAATGAATTAATTATTTTTCATTCAACTACAGGATAGTGTACGGTATCCTTATTACTGCGTTTATATCTAAAATCTATTTTCTATCTATTATGTAACATCATGATAATATCAAATTTAATTTTCACAGCCTTTATTCTTCATGGCCTCTCCTAATAATCAACTTACTTGTTAACCATCAGAATCCATCTCGCTTCGAAACTTTACCTCTTTCACAAATATGCCCGCTCCTGGTTTCTAAGCACGTTTCGTTGTCATGGCAATGCATTGAGTAGCAATCTAAACCAGGTTGGAATTGGTTATTTCCACATTAGCGGCGATATCATTGTAGCATTGTATTAATAAAGGGTAACTTTACACATGAACGATTCAAACGGACTTGTAATCTCCATTAACGAGAAAATAACGTGGATTCTCGATTTCCTCTTGATTAAATATGTTGTTAGTCCATTAGTTCAGCCCGGGAATATAATTCATGATCAATATCATTGATTCATCACTTGTAAGCTCAGAACTGTGCTTATTCATCTGTACACTGTGTTGTCTGTGAACTCCACACATACAGAATTTCTTGAACTATTCAGAATTAATCATCATAAAGTATGCCGCTTTCCTCCCATTATATAATTACTATTTTCCAGTATATTCGTGGTACAATATTGTACCATGATTTACGTACAAGAAAAATACAATATGTGCATGGCAGAGCCATTGTAGTTCCATGATACGACCATGTTTAATAATACATGTACATGTTCCATGATTGTACCACTGATCGTCAGAGTATAGTGGTATCATGGCAGCAAATGTACCATAACAGCATACTATATTAAGTGAAAGTAACATACCATGGTAACACAATTGCACGTATGAATCATGACAAATGTGTGGTGGTAATAATGTGTAAAGGGTGCCATGCGACAAGAGTCATGGTAAATATGTGTTATTCCCTTACAATTACCATGCTTTTACCAAGTATAATCAAGCATAAACGTGCCATGCATATTAACAGGAGTTACCACAAGTGTGGTAGCACTATTAAAGTTAATGGATTATTAATGGATAAAAAAAAATATTGTAAATGTGCGGTAGTATCATAACAGTACCGTACACTAAATATTATTTATGGTAAATGCGTAGCAGTACCATGGAACTATCAAGTGGAGTATATTCAGATGAGACCTGCCGTAATCATATAGTATTTGTATGGTACTTACGTGGTAATGATTTTACTAGTAACCTTAATTTGTGGAAGTACCGTTGTAATGTCTATTATTTTTGTCAAAATCCCAGGTAATTTCTAGCCAAAACATGGTGGTTTTTGTGGTATGTCGTGGAAAACACCATTATGACCATTGTAATACCATGGTTTCATGTACTTTTGACAAGTCGGCTGATAGCAGCAATAATATGATTATCAATGTTATCAGACATGTCAGAAATATAGTAGCAGTAGTGGTAAGAGCAAAAAGTGGTAATGTTAGAAGTAGAAGTGATAATAGTACCAGTTGCACACTTAAGTACTAAGTTGATATAATCTTTGTTCTACTAGTGATAAGATTGATCTATTATTACCACAGAGAACAATACCGGCAAAACAAAATTCATATCAGGAATTGTCTCACCGCAGAACATTAATTTCTTTGAACAATCACTGAATAATATATCATCAGTCATTTTGAAACAAATCTGCAACGCAAATTCTTTCTGTTCTTCGAGAAAGTATGGGCTGAGATCATATTATCATGTTAACATCCCTCCACTTTACCCCACCCCACACCCTCTCTCTCTCTTTCTTCGTGGATCTTCTTTCTATCTATCCCCTCCCCTCCCCCCATTCTCCCCCCCCCCCTCTCTCTCTCCCTCTCTTTCGTCGTGTGTCTTCTTCCTATTTTGTCTCCGTCTCTCTTCTATCCTTCCCCCATTCTCTCCCCTCTCTTTCCTCGTGTCTCTTCTTCCTATTTTGTCTCCGTCTCTCTTCTATCCCCTCCCCTCCCCCATCCTCTCTCTCTCTCTCTCTCTATTTATATATGTACTCCTTTCTTTCCCCTCAACATCTGTCTTTGCAATGTACTTGCATTCCCTGTTTAAAATACTTATTCGCTCATCGCTCAGGCATCCACTCACATCACTGAACAGATAACACTACTTAACCCTAATACTACTTCTAATACTATTTCAAAGATTGTTATTACCCCCTCCCCTTTGATCTCGGCCAGGGGTCGCTCAATTGCTTCAATTAATTCATGCAAGAAATCATAGATTTTGGTATCTCTCACAAAATAAAGCCTCTGGAATAGCAGTTTTGGGGACAAATGTCTTTCATAACTCCCCCATCAATTCTCGAAAGAAAAATAATAATAATAATAATAATAATGAACAATTCTTGTATAGCGCATATCACAAAAAATGAATTTAAGTCCCTATTCGCTTAGAAAAAAGAAGAAGAAAAGGAATAGGACATACCACTTACGAGAAAGAAGAATACTTTGACATAAAATAAATGAATTGGTTATTTCAAAGAATAGAAGAGATGTCTCTTCAAGAGACTTTTAAAATTATCTAATGTATCAGTTTGTTTGAGGTTTATTGGAAGTTTATTCCATAACTCTGAGGCAGCTTGCTGGAAAGATCTTGCACCGTAGGATACTGTGCTGACAGTGCGAGAAACCAACTGAGATTTTGACTGTGATCGTAGGTTTCTTGTAGGACAGTATTTAGTGACCAATTCTTGCAAATAATCAGGACCCAATTCATGCAAGCATAAAAACACCAATGTCAAGATCTTAAATTCAATACGCTGTCTTATTGGAAGCCAATGTAGTTTTTCTAAGATTGGGGTAATGTGATCACGAAGTCGGGTGCAAGTTACCAGCCTTGCCGCAGAGTTTTGGATTCTTTGTAATTTCTGAATTTCATTTTCAGGAAGACCATACAAAATACCATTACAGAAGTCAAGCCGAGATGTTACATGAGCATGGACAAGTCTCTCTGTTGACTTCTTTGAAAGAAAGGGACGTATCGTCCCAATCTTGTGCAAAACAAATGATGCTGCCTTGCAAATATGTTTTACATGACCTGACAATGTCAAATGCTCATCAAACCTAACACCAAGATTACGAGCAGAATCAACAGTACTGATAACAGTGTTGCCAAATGAAATAGTATCAATTGATTCACTCTGTCTAAATTTACTTCTAAAGTGGATGACCTTGGTTTTCTCTTCATTCAGTTTAAGACCATTTTTAACAGACCAATTCTTAATATCAGTCATACATGCTTCGATTTGCAAGATTGCTTCACCCTGATGTCCTTTCTTAACGAGTACATAAACTTGCGTATCATCAGCATACATCATACCTTTAAGATTATGTTTACAAATTATATCATATAATGGGGCAACATACAGACTAAAAGCTACTGGGCCGAACACTGACCCTTGCGGAACACCATGAGAAGATGACTTAGCATCTGACATAGAAACGCCAATTACCACCTTATGCATCCTATTCTGAAAGTATGATTTTATCAAGTCAAAAGCAACACCACGTATTCCATATCGTTCTTGCAAGCGTGATAAGAATTTTTCATGTATAATTGTATCAAACGCTGCTTTATAATCCAACAAAAGCAAAAGTGCCTCTTCACCTTTATCAAGATTCAAAATGATGTCATTAGCAACCTTTACCAGTGCAGTCTCACAACTATGATACTGCATATATGCTGATTGGATAGTAGAATACAAATTATTTTTCTTCAGGTATGCATGCAATTGAATAACCATAATTCTTTTAATTGTTTTACTAATGAATTTCAGATGTGCTATAGGTCTATAGTTCTTCAAATCCTCAGAGTCAAGACCATTTCCCTTCACTAAGGGGGAGATATGAGCTTCCTTCAGCGAATCAGGGAAATGTCCACTGGAAAGAACCAAGTTTACAATTTTTGTGATGACTGGAGCCAACTCCTTGATGCACTTCTTCAGCAAATCCGTTGGGATTGGATCTAGCTCACAGGTGGTTGATTTGGAACGTGTGATTGTTTTTTCAACTTGCTGTGAAGACACTGCCTGAAATTCATCAAACTCATGGTCAGTTTTCTGGAACATGACATCGAAAACCTCAGGACACTTCGAGGAATCAAGAGATGATACAATGCTTTCAGTTTTACTAGCAAAGAAGGTAGAAATCGATTTGCCAGTGATGGGTTGCTTTCATCATCTTTAGGAAGCACTTTATCAGACTTGGCAAACAGGTTATCTACTTTTCGGAAGAAGTCTCTTGGACCGCAGTCGTCAAGCTCCCTGGAATAGAGCGCTCTTCTTGCTCGGATTAAGACTTGATTATAATGTGTGGCTTCTTTCTGGAATATCTGATGATCGATCTCCAATTTTGATTTCCGCCAACGTCTCTCAAGCTTCCGCACTTTTTGTTTTGCTTCATGACAATCATTTGAAAACCAAGGTGAACGGGGCCGGGCAGTAATAGTCCGTGTTGTCTGAGGAGCATGTTTATCAAGAATATTCCTCAGCGTCCACTCGTAGAGTTCAACTAATTCACAGCTGTCAAGACCTGCATAACATTGAAGCAAGTTTGAGCTAACTATATCTGAGCAAAAAGAATCAATATCTATGTCCTTTAGCTTCCGAAACTTTATCGTCGTTCTTACCGGATCAGGTCTTTTGATTGCAAATTTACAAAGAAGAGCTGCATGATCTGACGGCAGGTAACTGGTGCATGAAATCTGAGAGATGATGTCACTTGAATCCCTTGTTATCATCAAATCTAATGTGTGTCCTTTAACATGGGTTGGAAAATCTATGTGCTGAATTAAATTGACTGACGATATGAAATCAGAGAAAGTAACAGCATCACGATCATGAGGGTCATTAACATGGAAGTTAAAATCACCAGCGATGACAACGCTATTTGGATCGGTCATTAATTTCTCAAGAAGAATATAAAATTCTTCAAAGAATGTAGGAGTCGTGGACATACGATTCTTTTTTCTTTGAGGGAGATAAATAACAATCAAACGGAGGGGCTTCTGATCCTTACTTGAGATGAGCAAATCAATATATTCAAAGGATTCAAACGCGCATAGCCCATGCTGTTGTATAGCAGTGTAATTCTTGTGAAGACAGACTCCAATCCCTCCACCAGTCCTGTTCTTTCGAGGTAAATGAATAAGCGGATGACTCGGTAGAGATGAGTTCAGTTCAGCCAAGCATCTGTTATCTCGGCCATCACCCGCCAGCCAGGTTTGAGTTATTGCCAGTATATCAATGTGGTGTGTACACACAAGATCAGTTATCATGTGAGTCTTGTTTTTGACTGATCTTGCATTCCATAGTGCAAACGTCGAAAATTATGTCTTCTGGTGATCCCCTTCCTGTGAAATTTGAGACGACTGGATCTGTCTTCGCCTTTGTATCCGTCGACCAGCTTTCACTCCCCTGTGAGTACGTGGTTTCACAGATATTCCAAGCTGCTGTATTGCCTGCCATGTTTTTGAATCAAGTCTGGTGGTTGAATTAAGATGTAATCCTCCAGATCAGCATTGTGGTTCAAATCCAAGTCTGCCTTTCATAAATAAGCTTGAATGAACATCAATAGCTCAAGGAGACTCACTGTACTAGAAGTATGGCTTCCTTCTCAAAATCATTACAGTCATGCATAAATTTGAAGTTCAAAAATCTAGAAGTTCCAATGCATAACTTTCCGTCAGACTAGTCTAGAAGATGCACCAGGATATCACAAAAAGACTAGTACAAATATCATATAGTATGTCAAAGTAAATCACAATAAATTAGCAGAAAATGGGAGAGACAAAGTAGAGTGTGGCTGCTGTTAGGCGCGCACATAAACATATATACATGATATATAAGAGAGGTTGTGGTAATTATTTCTTATGTATTTTATTGTTTTTCAATTTTCTTATGGTTTTCTTTGTTTTTCGTCAAGCGTTTTCTGCTATTTGGATGTGTGTGTGTGTGTGTGTGAATGTGTGTGTGTGTGGTAATTAATTACACTATTTCAAACAATTATAAAACATGTACCAAATTGACGCCCTCTTCGGTGTACACACTCAGTGCCACGTTCGGGAGGAAAAGGAGGCTTAACTTCAGATGTTACATAAGCTTCAATTTTTGTTTTGGTCTATCTCTGTCAATACTCTCCAGTTTTACATCTTTTCATCATTTTTAGCTGTGGCTTGAGAAATTTGGAAATCGTAAGCGGGTAGCTGGGAATTCGATACACTAACAATAATTTGGATGGTGATTGTAATGATAACGCTTATATCCACATTACAGCAATATCCCTGATAACACGATGTTCTCTAAAATGAAAAAAGTAATGATGTGAACTAAAGGGCAATCATGATCATGATCATGGATGTGTGTGTGTGTGTGAATGTGTGTGTGTGTGGTAATTAATTACACTATTTCAAACAATTATAAAACATGTACCAAATTGACGCCCTCTTCGGTGTACACACTCAGTGCCACGTTCGGGAGGAAAAGGAGGCTTAACTTCAGATGTTACATAAGCTTCAATTTTTGTTTTGGTCTATCTCTGTCAATACTCTCCAGTTTTACATCTTTTCATCATTTTTAGCTGTGGCTTGAGAAATTTGGAAATCGTAAGCGGGTAGCTGGGAATTCGATACACTAACAATAATTTGGATGGTGATTGTAATGATAACGCTTATATCCACATTACAGCAATATCCCTGATAACACGATGTTCTCTAAAATGAAAAAAGTAATGATGTGAACTAAAGGGCAATCATGATCATGATCATGGATGTGTGTGTGTGTGTGAATGTGTGTGTGTGTGGTAATTAATTACACTATTTCAAACAATTATAAAACATGTACCAAATTGACGCCCTCTTCGGTGTACACACTCAGTGCCACGTTCGGGAGGAAAAGGAGGCTTAACTTCAGATGTTACATAAGCTTCAATTTTTGTTTTGGTCTATCTCTGTCAATACTCTCCAGTTTTACATCTTTTCATCATTTTTAGCTGTGGCTTGAGAAATTTGGAAATCGTAAGCGGGTAGCTGGGAATTCGATACACTAACAATAATTTGGATGGTGATTGTAATGATAACGCTTATATCCACATTACAGCAATATCCCTGATAACACGATGTTCTCTAAAATGAAAAAAGTAATGATGTGAACTAAAGGGCAATCATGATCATGTTGCCTCATTTTGCCAATAACAACTATCATATCATACCTTGGTACCATTTATGACAATTACAATGCAAGGGTCACGCTTGTAGTTGCAATATTGTAGAACTAGAAAAGAAATTATGTTATGAGTGAGAAGTTGTTCGTAACAAAGTCGTTCATTGTTATTCATGTAGTAGATGCATGTATATATATATATATATATATATATATGCATTTCATATTTTCTTTAATTGATTTATTTACATGTAATATTCTCTTTCACGATGCAAGTTCCATGTGTATTTCCATTTCCTAAATATAAATTGATGTTTGTCTACCTATTTACGCATTACTCATTTGTATTATGTAAGAAGCCAGTTTTTGTGAAGTATAACGCAATCTTTCTGTTATACTTCTCAGAAAAAGACTTCTTCATGACAGCTGTTTACCCATAGCGTGGAACTTGTGAATTATTGCATTATCAATACACACCACACATAGAGAAACACATTGTGTGTGAAAATATGAAACAAAGTTATTAGGAAGACAGACCTTTTTCCAATGAAAGATTAATCACCACAAATGTAGAATATGTACAAAGAAATAATAATAAATCTTACATTGCCTATGTTCACCTACACACGTATTTTTTCTATCTTTATTTGTATTCTCTTCAAATTCATAAGCATTTTAGATTATGATTATTATACTGCCTATTTGCTTTTTAAAATTAATTGAGCTGACAGGAAAGATTATGGCAGCAACAATTACATAATTTGTATATATCAAGGATCCATTGCATAAAACTTGGCATTTAGGGTAACTTTTTCATCAATGGTAACTACCATGATAACATCGCTCAACAACAAATCAAATTAAAAAGATCCGTAGAAGTAGCCAGTGGTAGAAAATTTACCATCAATGGTAAGCTTTATGCAAGAGGAACCCATGTGTTGTTTGGCAATGGTACACAACTGTGCTCGCCCCGTTACCCATTTGAAAAGTAATTGCACGGAATATATTCAGATTTTTTGATGCAATATATTATGATTTTTTCATCTAAATTATGCATATACACCTTTTCAGAGTTCCTCTGTACTAGCGGTAAACGCATGCACAGATTCGTTTACTATTTGGGTGCTGGTAAAAACATTATTTCATCTCTACAGTTGTATAGGCTTAGATTTTTGCACTCGATACATACAAATGTCGAGGCGGGTTTTTTTATCTGTATTTATTAACTCTTCATTTGCTAATGGTGCATTTAGGCACAAGCGCTACACTCGTATTCCATAGACCAGCAGCTCTTGTGACACGCGTAGGGTTACCTGCAGATGGTCATGGCACAGGATCGTAGATTTCTGTTGCGTGGGTGAGAAATGAGGATAGAGGGAGATAGAGAGATTGAAACATACGAGGACAAATGTAATAAAACTGTGAGAACAAAAAGAAGAAATGGAGATGAGAAAAGAACGGGGAAGGGGACAAGAGAAAAGTAAATAAAAGGGCGAGTAACGGAGAGCAAAAGGGTGAACAGAGGTCAGATTATTTGTAAGCTGATACCTTGAAAACACTGAAAGAATTGTTACGAAAATGTGCTTTAATTAAAAAAAAAACATTGCATGTGTGTGTGTGCGTGAGTCCCCTTGTGTACATTTATGAAATGTGTTCCCCCATGTATTTTCTCTCGCCCTCCTTACGGGGCATCTATGTTGTTTCTATTCCAGTGCCTCGTCAGACTGTCACATGTATTCTATATATTTCCAAGGAATTTTGGAATTTTTATTTCACCCACATAGCACCACACAATATCAATACTTGCCGATTTCACAGTGAGCTCCTGCATAATATGCCGGACACTGACAAGCGTAAAACATCTTGTCATCGAGGATGCATAGGCCACCGTTTTAACACGGATTCGGCAGGCAGGGATCCTCATCGGAAAGCCAAACAATTAACATTGTCTCAACATTGGATTATTATCTAAACATGAAAGGATATTCACAAGTGATAAGCTAATGGTTAATGGATTACTTTGTATCCATTGTAAATACCTTAAGCTATGCTGGCTATATACTTTAAACAATTTTTTTGTAGCCCTCTCTCATCGACAAGAATATTCATGCTTATCTTGATAATATTTCTTCTTTTGTTACTGCAGATCCTAGTTAAGAGTAGGACCATATTGCGATGTCTTCAAGACATGAAAGGAGATATTCTAATGTTTAGGAGACCACCACTGCGCTGTGCACGTGCATAGCGATACGCATGGGCGGAAATCCCGGGGGGGGGGGGGGGGGACGGGGGGGGGGGGGAGGTCGCGTCCCCCCCACCAAAAATAGTGGGGGGGACACAATATCAAATGTCCCCCCACTATTTTTAAAATACAAAAATCCCATCACTATCCCCCCCCCCCCCCCCCCCCCCCGCTCAGCTACTTCTTGAGGAAAAACATGTCCCCTCCACCTACGGGGAGCGATTTCCGGCGATACGTACCATAATGTATAACATGTACCCTCATATCACACAAATTATATACGATTAGTATAACTTGAGCCTTCTTCTAACAATTTCCACTAGATCTAAGATATCTTGTAGACATGATGACCTTAAGATGCCACTTAGCTATCTGAATTTCAATATTTTCAAGATATCTCGGAGTACCGCTGGCATATCATCTATATCTTGAAAAGCAAATTGACCACTTGTTTAAGTCTTTCTATACCTTGTAACATATATCACACATTACGTCATAAGAGCGCCATGTGCCAAAAAAATGTACATTAACCCGCCGATAAATGTAATCATTTATGATAACCACCCCAAGTAAGGATAACGTACTCCATCTTGTAAATGAATTAATTATTTTTCATTCAACTACAGGATAGTGTACGTTATCCTTATTACTGCGTTTATATCTAAAATCTATTTTCTATCTATTATGTAACATCATGATAATATCAAATTTAATTTTCACAGCCTTTATTCTTCATGGCCTCTCCTAATAATCAACTTACTTGTTAACCATCAGAATCCATCTCGCTTCGAAACTTTACCTCTTTCACAAATATGCCCGCTCCTGGTTTCTAAGCACGTTTCGTTGTCATGGCAATGCATTGAGTAGCAATCTAAACCAGGTTGGAATTGGTTATTTCCACATTAGCGGCGATATCATTGTAGCATTGTACATGTATTAATAAAGGGTAACTTTACACATGAACGATTCAAACGGACTTGTAATCTCCATTAACGGGAAAATAACGTGGATTCTCGATTTCCTCTTGATTAAATATGTTGTTATATTAGTTCAGCCCGGGAATATAATTCAATACCATTGATTCATCACTTGTAAGCTCAGAACTGTGCTTATTCATCTGTACACTGTGTTGTCTGTGAACTCCACACATACAGAATTTCTTGAACTATTCAGAATTAATCATCATAAAGTATGCCGCTTTCCTCCCATTATATAATTACTATTTTCCAGTATATTCGTGGTACAATATTGTACCATGATTTACGTACAAGAAAAATGCAATATGTGCATGGCAGAGCCATTGTAGTTCCATGATACGATCATGTTTAATAATACATGTACATGTTCCATGATTGTACCACTGATCGTCAAAGTATATATAGTGGTATCATGGCAGCAAATGTACCATAACAGCATACTATATTAAGTGAAAGTAACGTACCATGGTACCACAATTGCACGTATGAATCATGACAAATGTGTGGTGGTAATAATGTGTAAAGGGTGCCATGCGACAAGAGTCATGGTAAATATGTGTTATTCCCTTACAATTACCATGCTTTTACCAAGTATAATCAAGCATAAACGTGCCATGCATATTAACAGGAGTTACCACAAGTGTGGTAGCACTATTAAAGTTAATGGATTATTAATGGATTAAAAAAAATATTGTAAATGTGCGGTAGTATCATAACAGTACCGTACACTAAATATTATTTATGGTAAATGCGTAGCAGTACCATGGAACTATCAAGTGGAGTATATTCAGATGAGACCTGCCGTAATCATATAGTATTTGTATGGTACTTACGTGGTAATGATTTTACTAGTAACCTTAATTTGTGGAAGTACCGTTGTAACGTCTATTACTTTTGTCAAAATCCCAGGTAATTTCTAGCCAAAACATGGTGGTTTTTGTGGTATGTCGTGGAAAACACCATTATGACCATTGTAATACCATGGTATCATGTACTTTTGACAAGTCGGCTGATAGCAGCAATAATATGATTATCAATGTTATCAGACATGTCAGAAATATAGTAGCAGTAGTGGTAAGAGCAGAAAGTGGTAATGTTAGAAGTAGAAGTGATAATAGTACCAGTTGCACACTTAAGTACTAATAGTAATGACAGTAGAAGTAGCAATATTGACCATTACAAGTAGCAGCAGTCGTATTTGTAGTAGTAGTAGTAGTAGTAGTGGTGGTGGTAGTAGTAGTAGTAGTAGTAGTAGTAGTAGTAGTAGTAGTAGTATGATTATTAATTATCATCACTGTAGAACAACCATGAGAACGTATGACTCATACTTGAACAAGTACTAGTACTCTGTGTGCAATTGTTAGTAGGCCATGTATCCAGCATACGCATACATTGGTACATGTCTGCATAGGTGACGTCATACCTCGTGGTACGCACTTCGCGCGTTGTGCCACGTGAACCAGTGCATTAGGGGAGTAACCGAACCGTCTATGGGGATCATCGTAGTACTTCATAATCATGTCGCCGTCGCAAGTTTCAAGAGCCGGATCTTTGGGCGTGGCAAGCAAGCCATCGTAGGTATGAGCATGGATCCCAGAATCTGGCTTTGTCTTGTTGACCGCTGTTTGGTTCAAGCTTATCGTGGCCCGAACTATTAAAATAATTACAAACCTCGTCAAATTTTGAAGAAGAACAGCAACATATATCATCGCAATTATCATTTTGAATACGATTGCATTGTCGGGTCTATTATTCTCTTTCGTGGGTGTGTTTGATGTAATTTGTGATGATAATGTGAAATGTATTGGAATAACGTATATAAGGACCCAATCATTCAACACAACAATATCGAAACATTATTATGTTATACATGTTAGATTTCATGTTTTGGCCGTATACAAGTTTCCCATTTACTCACAAATTTCAAATCTAACCATGATAACATTCCTCATCACTGGTACAAAAATACCTAAATGGCGCACCAAGAGTTGGATTGATCGTCTCTAAAAAAAAAATAAATAAAAAACATAAAATGTCATTCACGTGAACTTTTCTACATAATTTGAAGCAAACCAATATTACATGAAATACACGTATAGACACCAAAAGGAAAATGAGTTGCGAAACATTATGCTCCTAGACTGTGGGCTACCTGGACCCCCCATCCCCCCCCCCCCCCCCATTAGCCACAATTTTCTTTTGGGTTTTTTTCTTAGCCAGGACCCTCAGCTATCGGAATCTGCCTGTTTGCCATTGGGCTAGTGGTGGGTGTGGCCTACAGAGCCGTTGCCATGGGAACGCATCAGTGAAATATTGGAGTTTTAGAAATTGCCACTCTCCTCTCAAATGTTACCATAAAAAAACAAAATTTGTGTCTAAGTATACATTTCACAACTTGCCCAGTTGATTCTGATAGCAATTTAAGCCATTTGAGGCCACTATCATGCGTAGAAAATGGTTATTGCCATGGAAACGATCAGAAAAAATTCATTATTTTAGTTAACAATTCAAATATATGTTAATAGCCAACTCAAAGCCAAATCGTCGCTTCTAAAAGTGTGAATATTATGATATCAGACTCATATCAATGAAAACTGAGGTATTTTCAAGTGCGAACAGTCATGCATAAGAGCACCGTTGCTATGACAACACCATGGTGCAAGAATTACTGAAATTACAAACAAATAAGAAATTGCCATACATTTATCATATGGTGACCTAAAAACACAAAATTAATGTTCAAGTATCCATCTATTAAGGTGCCCAGTTGATTCAGATTGGAATTTAAGTCATAACATATCACGATGATGCCTAAAAATGGTAGTTGCCATGGAAACGATATGAACCAAAAAGACAATTTTGTTAGAAAACCATTCAAATATATGTACATACAAAGCAAAAATCCTAACCCTAGTTTAAATTTTATGCATATTTAGATGACAGAATAGTAGCAATCAAGATTAAGTCATTTCTAAGTGATAACTATTACCCATAAGATGACTGTTGCTATGGCAACACCATGGTACCCAAAATATTGAACTTACAGAAATATAAGAAAGTGCCATATATTTCTCAAATGGTAACATAAAAACACAATATTAGCGTCTAAGTATACATTAATCAAGGTGCCCAGTTGATTCTGATTGGAATCTAAGTAATGTAATGTCATGATCATACCTAGAAATCGTGGTTGTCATGGAAACGATATATGAAAAATGATTTTTCTTTTAGAAAAAAACATTAAAACATATGTAATTACACAGCAAAAACCTAATCCTAGTTTATAGGATGATAAATATTTAGATGCCACAATAGTAGCAATCAAGTTTGAGTCATTTCCAAGTGATAACTGTCACTTATAAGATGACTGTTGCTATGACAACGCCATTGTACTGAAAATATTGAACTTTTAGAAATATAAGAAAGTGCCATATATTTATCAAATGGTAACATAAAAACACAATATTAGCGTCTAGATATACACTTTGCAAGGTGCCCAGTTGATTCTGATTGAAATCTTAGTCAATTAAGGTCAAGTTCATGGGCAAAATATGTGTATTTCTATGATAACGATACGAAAAAAAGGTGATTTTAGTGCAAAAAATAGCACAAAACTTAATCCCAGTTTGCAGTATTATGATGGCTTATATTTTCTAATAATTTGAATCAATAGTATTGAATTCTTAGGTGCTTATGGTCATGCCTATTTTGCAATCAATGTGAACTACTTGGTTGTTAGCATACGCAATGTATTACTGAAATATTATACATCTCACCTCTTTAGCACCAAAAGACACACTGAAAGTGTATAGAGCCATGAATTCCAAGCTTTCCAGACGAATGCCTTCAAGATTTGTTGTCAATTATGGTCCTCGTCATGACAAATATTGTTGCTTTAGCAAGTACATAACAAAAATACAAATTATTAGAGAATTCAACCTAGGAAACACCACAAAACATATAGAAAGTAACAAAGTACATGTATATGATTTTTGTAACTGTGCTTATGATTGTACATAAGATCCGGAAATTCAAGGTTGTCGAGGTCATGCGTAATTGCCAGTTAGAATGTCAATCATATAGCTCTATGATGTCAATACACTGGTGCAAAACATTGAATGTATTATACCAGAATATGATGTATTACGCTACATTTATGTTATACGTGTATATATACATATGTAGTGTTATAAACTCAATAGGAAAGTGAAAACATAATACCATACAATTCAATTTTAATCGTCACCTTCATCACTGTCACCATCCACATACTCTTCCCGCACATTGTAAAACATGTATCCTAGTATGCTGGACATCCTCATCCTGAGCATACAACATACATGTACCATGGAGAGATGCCATGACAATGGCCTAACACCAACATCCAACATCAGTTGAAAAGAAAACACACAGATAACGAGATACATCGCCAAGGCGATAAGAAAGCAAAAGAGATGAAAGTGCCTCACATCATCTTGGTATCGCTTTGTATGTGTTTAGGATATCAATCTTATTTTTGCCGCCATGGTGTTGTCATAGAAACAGTCATTTGAGGTATGACAATTATCACTTAGAAATAATTCGATCATGATTCCTACCATTCTGGCATATAAATATTCATAAAACAATAAACTAGGATTAGGTTTTAGGCGATGTATTTACATATATTTGAATAGTTTTCTAACAAAATTGCCTTTATGGTTCATATCGTTTCCATGGCAACTAACATTTTTAGGCATCATCGTGATCTGTTATAATTTAAATTCCAATCTGAATCAACTGGGCACCTTAATAAATGTATACTCGAACACTAATTTTGTGCTTTTAGGACGCCATATGATAAATATATGGCAATTTCATATAGTTCTGTAATTTTACTATTTCTGTCACTATAGCGTTGTCATAGCAACGGTGCTCTTATGCATGACCATTCGCACTTAAAAATACCTCAGTCTTCATTGATCATGAGTCTGATATCTTAATATTTACAATTTTAACTGCGGGGATTTGGCTTTGGGTTGCCTATTAAAATATATTTGAATTGTTAACTAAAAATGCCCTTTTCTGATCGTTTCCATGGCAATACCCATTTTTTACGCATGATCTTGTCATTGAATGGCTTAGATTCTTATTAGAATCAACTGGGCAACTTGTGAAATGTATACTTAGACACAAATTTTGTTTTTTTTATGTTACTATTTCAGAAATATGTGGTAATTTTGTAACTTCCTCAAATTCCAAAATTTCATTGAAACGTTACCATGGTAATAGCCCTGGAGGCCGCACCCACCACCAGTGCAATGGCAAACAGGCAGATTCTGACAGCTGAGGGTCCTGCCTAACATAAAAACATGGTTTAAAATTGTGGCTAAGGGGGGTGGGACCTTTTCGGTTTGCGGCCCATGACCTACATATATTTGAATGTTTTTCTTACAAAATTGCCTTTTTTGTTCACAGCGTTTCTATGGCAACCACCATTTTAGGCACAATTGTGATCTCTAATGAATTGGATTACTCTCAGAACCAACTGTGCACTAAGGTAAATGTATACCTAGACACACATTTTCTGTGTTTAAGTTACCATATGAGAAATATATGAAACTTTCTTATAATTCAGTGATTTCGTTTTTTTTGACATCATGGTGTTGTCATAGCAATGGTATTTTTTTGCACGACAGCTATCACATATAAATTACTTAAGCTTTTGTGTAACTATTCTGGCATGTAAATATTCATCAAACCTTAACGAAGAAGTAGGTTTTGTGCTGTGAATTTACAGATATTTCAATACTTTTCTAACAAAAATGCCCTTTTCACACGTCGTTTCCATGGTAACGACTATTTTAGGTATGATAATGACCTTACATGACTTAGATTCTGATCAGACTCAACAGGGCGCCTTGATAAATGTATACTTAGACGCTAATATTGTGTTTTTATGTTAACATTTGAGAAATAAATTGCACTTTCTCAATTTCAATATTTTGGGTACCATGGTGTTGTCATAGCAACAGTCACCTTACGGGGTGACTGTTATCACTTAGAAATGACTCAATCTTCATTGCTACTATTCTGGCAACTAAATATTCATAAAACTATAAACTTGGATTAGGTATTTTGTGTGTATTTACATATATTTGAATGGTTTTCTAACAAAATTGCCTTTTTGGTTCATATCGTTTCCATGGCAACTACTATTTTTCGGCATCATCGTGATCTGTTATGACTTAAATTCCAATCTAAATCAACTGGGCACCTTCATAAATGTATAATTAAACACTAATTTTGTGTTTTTAGGTCGCCATATGATAAATAGATAGCAATTTCTTATTTGTTTGTAATTTCAGTATTTCTTGCACCATGGTGTTGTCATAGCAACGGTGCTCTTATGCATGACTGTTCGCACTTAAAAATATCTCATTCTTCATCGATATGAGTCTGATATCTTAATATTCACACTTTTTGAAGCGGCGATTTGACTTTTAGTTGCCTATTAACATATATTTGAAATGTTAATTAAAAAAATGCATTTTTTCTGATCGTTTCCATGGCAATAACCATTTCCTACGCATGATAGTGGCCTTAAACGGCTTAAATTCCTATCAGAATGAACTGGGCAACTTGTGAAATGTATACTTAGACGCAAATTTGGTTTTCTTTATGTTACTATTTGAGAAATATATGGCAATTTTGTAACTTCCTCAAATTCCAAAATTTCACTGACATGTTACCATGGCAACAGCCCTGGAGGCCACACCCACCACCAGCACAGTGGCAAACAGGCAGATTCTGACAGCTGAGGGTCCTGCCTAACATAAAAACATGGTTTGAAATTGTGGCTAAGGGGAGGGACCTTTTCGGTTTCTGGCCCATGGCCTATCCAGGGCAACACTCACGTGATAACATGACCGCCGCCAAATGGATGCATTCGCGCGCGAACCACATTTTGTTTGCTTCGGTACTGCGTAGTACGTCGGCTTTATAACTGCGAAATCACATGGAGTTGTACGGATGTCCTGGTGTAATAGGTGGGGAGCACCGACTTCTAGCGATGGCAATTTGCAAATGCATGCAAGAAATCAACGGTGGAGAGATTGACAGTGGGAGTGATTCATCCAGGGATGACTTTACCACGGGAGTGGATGCGATAATATAATGCATTCGATCCGAGAGGAAAGGGAACCGGCCTTCACTCGTACGTGTGTGCAAGATAGAAGAAGAGATGGAGAAGACAGAGTGAAGAGAGAGAGACAGAGGGGGGGGGGGGATCGGTGTTATTATGCATTTTGTGGAGAGCTCCTTTTGCTGACCAACTGAATAACAACTTACTTTTACTGCTTGATCCACTGTCAAAGGTCGAAAACGTGTTTGATGAACGTTGTGCTGGTCTCGCATACTAAAATATTGATGTGACGAAGGAGTGACAATGCAACTCAATTGCATAATATAACATCCTAAAAGGATTGGCTTAGGTGCTGGGGAGCTATCTGAAATATTAGAGCGCGAAAGAGGTATCTCAGTGATTAGTTATATGATTTGGGGAGCAACTTATCATACTTTCGAATTCAAGGTAAATTTCTCAAGGAATGATAAACCTAAAGAAAACTAAGTACTTCTTGCTTCTGTGAGAGACACTATGCAAGACATGATGCAGATTAAAAACATGTATTTTCTTCATCTTAAGACCTGGAAATAAACTAAAAATTAAGTTAGTAAATTACGATTAAAGATACATTTTTTATGATATTCAAGACGGCCCTTGTGTGTTTGTTGTTCCTCCCCTCTTTTCAGACAGAAAGTTTGCGACAATGATTATTTTATAATAACTACAATGATATGGACGTGATCAAATTCAATTCCAAAATTGTCATGTTTCAAAGGGGCCTTCCAGAATGGCATAAAGTAAGTTCAACGCGTGTTGATATAATCTTTGTTCTACTAGTGATAAGATTGATCTATTATTACTACAGAGAACAATACCGGCAAAACAAAATTCATATCAGGAATTGTCTCACCGCAGAACATTAATTTCTTTGAACAATCACTGAATGATATATCATCAGTCATTTTGAAACAAATTTGCAACACAAATTCTTTCTGTTCTTCGAGAAAGTATGGGCTGAGATCATATTATCATGTTAACATCCCTCCACTTTACCCCACCCCACACCCTCTCTCTCTCTTTCTTCGTGTCTCTTCTTTCTATCTATCCCCTCCCCTCCCCCCATTCTCCCCCCCCCTCTCTCTCTCTCTCTCTCTCCCTCTCTTTCGTCGTGTGTCTGTTTAAAATACCTATTCGCTCATCGCTCAGGCATCCACTCACATCACTGAACAGATAACACTTCTTAACCCTAATACTACTTCTAATACTATTTCAAAGATTGTTATTACCCCCTCCCCTGTGATCTCGGCCAGGGGTCGCTCAATTGCTTCAATTAATTCATGCAAGAAATCATAGATTTTGGTATCTCTCACAAAATAAAGCCTCTGGAATAGCAGTTTTGGGTACAAATGTCTATCATAACTCCCCCCATCAATTCTCGAAAGAATAATAATAATAATAATAATAATGAACAATTCTTGTATAGCGCATATCACAAAAAAATGAATTTAAGTCCCTATTCGCTTAGAAAAAAAGAAGAAGAAAAGGAATAGGACATACCACTTACGAGAAAGAAGAATACTTTGACATAAAATAAATGAATTGGTTATTTCAAAGAATAGAAGAGATAGTTACAGGTCTAAAAAGCCAATACTTCAGCGGAGATTTTGATCCCAATATTGTTTGGGCTCAAAAATAAACCGATATATATGTAAGCTCTCAGACTTTGCTGGATCCTGACCCTTCTACAAATCGGACGGCAACACCAGTTACAGCTTTGGAAAGCCAGTACTCCAGAGGAGAATTTGATACCTGTTTTGTGCTATTCGTCTTCAAAGTGACGCGAATTTTCAGAAATCGTACGGACTTCGCAACCGATATTCGTCCGCAGGCAGCAGAAAACACGCGATTTTATTTTCAGCTCGGTAGTCGTGACATTCACTTGACCTCTCGAACCGCGAAAAAGGTCTCCCTTTCAAACTGCGATATCTCTATGAATAAACCATATTTTTGTACACTTTCTTTTGCAACTGTATGTTGGAGGTCGAAATTTCGCAAGTATGAAAAAACATTCAATTAAAACATGCAGAAAAATATTGCAAATTCGAGATAAATATGTGGTTCTAATTAAATAAAGAAAAATGAAAATAAACTCTACATTTCAATGTCAATCGCTTTTGAGCCCCCAAAACTTATAGATCATCTGAGGCGGAATCTATTGTACTTTGTGGACATACCATTTTTTTTTCAACCTCTCCTTGTAGAAGGGTCAGGATCCAGCAAAATATCCACCATGTTCAAATCCAAACTGTATGAGACATGACGAAGTTGCGAGCGATCATAACCAGCCAATCATAGTCCGCGACCCTTAGATCGCCGGTAGCTTTCGTCATTATCATGGACTATGATTGGCTGATTAGGATCGTTCACAACTTCGTCAAATCTCGCTCATTTTGGATTTAAACATGGTTGATGTTTTGCTGGATCCTGACCCTTCTATGGGGGGAGGTTGGAAAATAGTGGTATATCCATAAAGTACGATAGATTCCGCTTCAGATGACCTCTAAATGTTAGGGGCTCAAAAGCGATTGACATTGAAATATTGAGTTTATTTTCATTTTTTTTTATTAGAACCACATATTTATCTCGAATTTGCAATATTTTTCTGCCTGTTTTAATGAAATGTTTTTTCATACTTGGTAAATTTTGACCTCCAACATACAGTTACAAAAGAAAGCGTACGAAAATATGGTATATTCATGAAGATCGCAGTTTGAAAAGGAGACGTTTTCCGCGGTTCGAGAGGTCAAGTGAAGGTCACGACTACCTCGCTGAAAATAAAATAAGCGTATTTTCCGGTGCCTGCCATTTGGCTGTGCGTACATACCACCCAGGCGTACGATGAAAAACAACATGAATCGTAATAATAAATGTTTTAGACCTGCATTGTTGCCTTGCGGAGTGCACTAACACCTCCTCCCTCCCCCTCTCTATGCCTCTCTCTCTGTCTCTCTCTGTCTCTCATTCTCTCTCTCTCTATCTCATCTTGCACCTCCCTCCTTCTATCTCGCACACACGTTCGAGGGTAATGAACTTGAGTGAAGGTCGGTTCTTTTTCCTCTCAGATCGAATGCATAGTATTGTCACATTCACTTCCGTGGTAAAGTCATCCCTGGATGAATCACTGATCCCACTGCCAATCTCTCCACCGTTGAGTTTTTGCATGCATTTAGAAATTGACATCCATAGACGTCAGAGCTCTCCACCTATTTTACCAGAACATCCGTATAACTCCGTATGATTTGACAGTTAAGCCGACTACGCAGTACCGAAGCAAACAATATGTGGTTCGTGCGCGAATGCATCCATTTGGTGACGGTCATGTTATCATGTGAGTGTTGCCCTAGAGCATAATATTCAGCAATTCTTTTTCCTTTTGTTGTCTAAATGTGTATTTCTTGTAATATTGGTTTGCTTCAAAGTATGTAGAAAAGTTCACATTAATGACATTTCAGGTATTTCAGAGACGATCAGTCGAACTCTTGGTGCGCCATTGAAGTGTTTTTGTACCAGTGATGAGGAAATTTAGTTAAATGTGAAATTTGTGAGTAAATGGGAAACATTTATACGGCCAAAACAGGAAATTTAACGAAGTAAAGACTTGATATTGCTGTTTTCAATGATTGGTTCGTGATACACGTTATTCTAATACGTTTCACATTATCATCACAAATTACATTGAGAACACCCACGAAAGACAATAGCAGACCTGACAGCGAAATCGTATCCAAAATAATGACGATCATAATGATGATCCTGTTGCTGTTGACATAGTAGGTATGTTTTTGATATGGCCATTTCTTTTTCTTAGAGACGATCAGTCCAATTCTTGGTGCGCCATTGAGTTGGACGAGTGATGAGGAAATTTAGTTAGGGCGAAATTTGTGAGTAAATGGGAACCAAGTATAGGGCAAAAACAGGAAATGTAACGTTATAATGTATTGATATTGCTGTGTTGAATGATTGGGTCCTTATACAGGTTATTCCAATACGTTTCACATAACCATCACAAATTACATCAACCACAGACACGAAAGAGAACTGTAGACCCGATAATGCAATCGTATTCAAGATGATAATTGCGATGATGTTGCTGTTGTTCTTCAAAATTTGACGAGGTTTGTAATTATTTTCATAGTTCGGGCCACGATAAGCTTGAACCAAGCAGCGGTCAACAAGACAAAGCCAGATTCTGGGATCCATGCTCATACCTACGATGGCTTGCTTGCCACGCCCAAAGATCCGGCTCTTGAAACTTGCGACGGCGACATGATTATGAAGTACTACGATGATCCCCATAGGCGGTTCGGTTACTCCCCCAATGCACCGGGTCACGTGGCACAACGCTCGAAGTGCGTACCACGAGGTATGACGTCACCTATGCAGACATGTACCAATGTACGAGCATGTTGGATATGTGGCCTACTAACAATTGTACACAGAGTACTAGTACTTGTTTAAGTATGAGTCATACGTTGTTTACAGTGTTGATAATAAATAATCATACTACTACTACTACCACTACTACTATTACTACTACTACTACTACTACTACTACTACTACTACTACTACTATTACTACTACTAGTACTACAACTGCCACTCCTACTTCTACCAACGTTACCATGACCACCATTACCACAAGGTTTTTTTTCTGCTAGAAGCATCGTGCATTATTAATTACATCGTGATGGCAGTTGCATGTTAGTGGATTGACACGTGTGATGCACAAAGGGCATTGTATTCATTGAATATCATTTGATAGTAGTTTATTTGTTTTGAGATGCACGAAAGCTCTATATGCGTGCAGGTCACAGACATCACATTATTCAGTCAAATAAACAAAGTTTTGAGATGAAAAGTAATGATTCAATAATATTGATTATGAATTATAATGCCGCGGTGAACTAATGTAATACAAAATTAAATGACTATCTCAAGAGTAAGTTGATAATTAGCAATCCATACAATTCTTCCGTTTAATTGTCATTAAAAGTCCGTTAGAATAGCTTATATGTATAAGTATCCTTAATGAAACAATACTACCACGATTTCACCGCTTACCTGGAAATTACTGTTCAATCTCATCTATGATTTAGCTTGCTCCTCGATGCCTTGCCATGACAACGAATCATGTTTGGAAACCAGGAGCGGGTACATTTGTGAAATGAGAGGTAAAGTCTCGAAGCCAGATGAAGCCAATCATTATGGTTTATTATTTTGGTGATTTGTTAGGAGAGGACATGAAAAATAAAGACTGGGAAAGAAAGTAAAATTCATTATCACGATGATTGCAACCAAAAATATGATGATTGTTTGCATATACATGTCCCCGTACAGAAACTATATTAACACACATACACATACACATAAACATATACATACACATACACATACACATACACATACACATGCGTACGCACAGACACAGGCAAACAAGTACGCAGTGTAATCAACGTTAAACTGAGCTGTTGATTGATGAAAATAGGGTATAGTTCTGCTCTGGAGAAATCTTATTGAATGTTTGTGGCCTCAAGTTATTCATCATTATTCTATTCAATATATATACTACTCTGATATTCGGCATACGGTTAAACTGTAGGCTCGCGGACTCGCGGTTATCTTAAAACAATAGTATTATCACGACGCCGCATGCTAAGAGCTAATAGTAATGTTGCGAAATTACCTAATGCCTAAATGTCTCTCACAACAGTGAGTCAAATATCCTGAAAGAATACAACCACATGATGTGACCGAAAGTTTCATGATTTTCTAAACAGTACTTCTTAATACTGTAATCTTGTTGAGCTGCCTTGGTGTAAAATCATTTTTTTCATTGTCCATGTACAATGCATACACAAACTAATACGCAATAGTGAGTCCATGATAGCATTATCATTCTCCAAAATGCATGACTTTGTTCTCCTGTATACCATACTGCATAAATGTTTTCCTCAAATCCGTATTTTCGTTTTTGTTTCATCAACTGTTACGGGTTATATTTTCGTGTTAATTAATTAGCGATTAGCGAGTGATATAGTGATTGCCTGTGGATGATTATGTTTGGGCATGTGAACATGTCGTTCCTCTTTTGTTTTATTTCAATCACCGAACTCTTCTCTTATTTGGGCAGGCACGAACGGGAGCAGTTCAAGAGAAGCTTCCGAGTCTGTGCGGTTGATCTCGGGGTCAACAAAGTCTGAAGGCTATGTCAGAATTGAGATCAACGGAACATTAATGTATAATTGTGGAACTGCATGGGACATTTATACCGCCAATGTTTTCTGCCGATCGCTGGGCTACTTCGGGGCTACATATGCAACAACCGTGAATAAAGCAAACCGACGTGGCTCGTCCAGCTACATTGTCGGTGCTGAGAACACTATCACGCCGAGATACCCGGCTGAAAAGATATGGGGTAAAAACGGTTGGAGTTTTATCGGCATCGTATGCAATGGACACGAGCTGGACGTCAATGACTGCAGAACGTTGCTGATACCGATTGAGAAATGCAACACGGTGTCGGGAGTCAAGTGCCGTATGAACACGTTGTACTAATATCGTATTTTAGTTTCTCTAGGCCTCTATATATCATTCTGTCCATCTGGCTTGCTGTCTCTATCTTTGTTTCTTCCAGTATTTTATGCAACAGTCGATGTCGATCCCCCTTTTCCCCATGTTCCCTAGTCGCTCTGTCTAAGCCATGTAAGCTGCCTCGTTTTATTCCTATAGATCTCATAGCGATTTTACTGAGCGGCAGAGTGAGGTATTAGTGATCTAAAAGTTTTTTTTTTTTTATGAATTTCACTGCGCAAATTAAGGTTAGGGTTAGAATCAGACTTCAGTTATATTACTTCTTTTTTTCATATGATTCCCGGGATACGAAAGCACATAAACATTGCTTCGCACACAGCACTGTGGTGGTCTCCGCAATCTTAGAATTTCTCCTCTCATGTTTTGGGACATCGCAGCGTGGTCGCATCTTTAACTAGGATCTGCAGTAATATATTACAAAAAAGGTAATACCTCCAAGAAAAAAACATGAATATCTCTGTCGATGAAAAGTCGTTATTTACAGCTCCTTGTTTATAAAGATCACGGGATATGTGCCTATAAATTGAACATCAACTCATATTCTCATGACAATCCATTATTGAGGATTATTACTTAGTTTGAAGGAAAGAAGTTTATGGAAATCTGTTTGGCTTTCAGATGAGGATCCCTGCCTACCGAATCCGTGTCAAAACGGTGGCCAATGCCTGCAAGATGCCAAGATGTTTTACGCATGTCAGTGTCCGGCAAATTACACAGGAGCTCACTGCGAAGTCGGCAAGTATTGATATTGTGTGGTGCTATCTGCGCGAAATGCATTTTGAAAACATGCCTTGGAAATATACATCATACATGTGACAATGTGGCAGGGGCACACCGGGATAGAAACAGAGAGAGAGAGATGGAGATGGGCCCAGGAGGAGGGCGAGCTAGAGAAAACGCACACACACACACACATACACGTCTAGGTGAGAGTGTGGTTGTTAATCAGGTAATACGTTGTTGTATCAAAAGCACGAACCATTGGCCATGGATCATGGCCGAAAGCTAAGCTTATTTATTTATTTATTATTTATTTATTTTATTCATATATTCTTTAAAAATACAGGGTAGGCAACCACAGTTAAAAAAATTGCTTTGCATGTTTACCGATAATTAAACAAGGACTTGTAATTTCAATGAGCACGTACAATATAAACAATTTGTTTGTCGTCCATAGATGAACAGAGCTGTGATGCCCACCCTTGTCTAAATGGAGGAACGTGCAAGTTTACTCAAACCAGTCCGCGCTGCACATGCACACCTGGTTTCAGCGGACCGTTCTGCGATGCAGGTAACTAGAGTTAACGAAGATCCAGTACTTCATCCGTAATATGAGGGGCGGGGACATCCGGCTAGATAGCGGTAATTCCCTGCGCAGACGATGAAGTATTGAAAGTTCATCCCTCAATGGCTGGAAAGCTTGTTGTGTTACTAAGACTATTTATGTATGACTATGATATGCCACTTAATTCAAAGAGATCTGTCATGTTATCACTGCGCCGAGTTATCGTGTAAAAAGTGTCATTTGATAATTTGACCTAGACCTTGACCATTGACCTATCTGACTCAGAACTTAATGAATTAATTGTCCTATCATGTAGTATGATTGTACTTACTTTAATGAAATTCGATCATTTTCTTTAATTTTCGCGTTAACGCGATCCGGGTGAACGAATGGATGGACGGACAACCCACGAACATACTCCTATCCGGCCATTTCGTGATGGAAACATATAATCATTCTCGGGTTAGCTCATATGGAAAAAGATATCTGACTACTATCTTAAATTAGCCTTTGTGATACGGTGCGCAGAGCTGGGTGCATCAAGTTAAATCATTTACATTGAACAAACTGTCTTTGTCCTATATCACGTATATGCGCCATGATCTTGGTTCGGTTATTAGGCAGAATACTGCCAAGTGCAAGACAATGCGGCAAACATTTTGATCACCAAGGCAAAGATTAGACGTTTTAGTCATGTTTAATTAAATTAATGAAATAAAATGAAATTTCAAGGTATCAGCTGACTAATAATCTTACCTCTGTTTGCCATTTTCCCTCTCCTGCTCACTGTTCTATATGTCTGTCACTTGACGCTGCCTTCCCATTATTTTTTCATGTTCATTTCTTCTGTTTGTTCTCACAGTTTTATAACAATTGTTCTCGTATGTTTCAATCGCTCTGTCTCCCTCTATCCTTGTTTCCTCACCCACCCAACAGAAATCTACGATCCTGTGCCATGACCATCTACGCGTGTCACAAGAGCTGCTGGTTTATGGAATGCGAGTGTAGCGCTTGTGCCTAAATGCACCACTAGCACATGAGGAGGTAATAAAAACAGATTTTAAAAAAAGTCTCGATATTTGTATGTATCAAGTGCGAATTTCTGAGCTTATGCACCTGTAGAGATGAAATTATAGTTTTGCCAGCATGTACACAGTAAACGATTCTGTGCGCTCATTTACAAGTACTCAAAGGGGAACTCCGACAAGGAGTATTTGGATAATTTAGATGAAAATAAAAAATTATAATATATCGCATCAAAATATCTGAATATATTCGGTGAAATTACTTTTCAAATGGGTAAAGGGGCGAGTACAGCTGTGTACCATTGCAAAATACATTTAGGTCCTGTTGCATTTTTTGCTACCACTGGCATCTTCTATGGAAACTTTGAATTTGATTGGCTGTTGAGCGATGTTACCACGATTGTTACCATGATGAGTTGAAAAGAACAATAACATAAATGAATTTGGTCATAAGTACACAAAACAGTTTCCTGACTTGGCACAAGTTTTATCTTTTAAATGATATATATTGCTTGATATCAAAAATCTAAGGAAATCCTGATTTTACTCCTTGTTTTTTTATTCCTTGATTGTTATTTATTTGTGAAATTGTTGTATGATGTACATATTTTCATTTTCACGAAATTTGTATTTTTCGTGTTTTGTTTGTTTTTGTAAAATGACAAAGACTATTAATAATTGCTCTGATAATAAATGCTTCTGTCACTTTAATATCGGCCATGAATACTTCTTACATGTTTCTCATGAGACTGCCTTTTGTATTGATACATTGCTAAGTACTACAACGTTTTCAATCCTCTAGAAGATCCTGCTCCTGACTTGCATGTTTTTAATTCCTCATGATCGTGTCCATGTCTCTTACTCTCAGAATTCAATTCTCAATCTCCACTTGATTCGAATTTTAGTATGATTCACTTTAAACTTACAAAAACAAAAAACTTACAAAAAATACATCACAATTCATCTCAACGTTACACCATTCTTTTGATTGTATTGCTATCTCAGAAACATGGATAAATGCTACCCCGTTGATCCCCTTCTCCCTCGATGGTTATACAATGTCACATGCTGATAGGTCCCATGGACGCGGGGGTGGTGTTGCTTATTTGTAAAATCTGGTATTCGTTTTTAACGTTAGAGAGGATATTGTTTGTCGTTCTAACATTGATATTGATTGTAAATGCCTATTTATTGACTTTGTAGATCAATTTCAGAAGAAAAATACGGGGTTACAGTTTATTTCGAAGGTTTGTTATTCCGAAGGTGCGTAATTCCGAAACACGTAAATTGCCTATACCTCGATGCTCGTTAGTCCGAAAACGAAAAAGGGTTCATTAATCCGAGCATTTCTCGCGTAACGTTCGGAATAACGAGCCTTCAGAATAACGAGTGCTTCCCAAATACGGTCGGTGTAATCTACCGGAAACCTGACTCAACTTGGCACATTACCTTGATTTTAATAGTGATATTGTACATAAACTAACTCATGAACATAGAAACATTTACACAACTGGTGATTTTAATATTGATCTGTTTAAACTAAAAAGTAATGTAAATGAATTCCTCAGTATTAATTCTTTATTCGGTATATTACCTGTTATACGTAGTGCAACTCGTATAACTATAAACAGTGCAACACTGATAGACAATATGTTATTGATTCAACTGCTCATTGCGGTACTTTTTGCACTGACACTACAGATCATTTACAAATATGTATCATTTTGTCATGTAAGGATTCAAATGCAAAATTTTGTACGTAATTTTTCAAAAGATCAAATACAACATTTCCAAAAGAATATAATTACAGAAACCTGGTGTTATGTTTATAGCTGTCATAATTCAGAAGAAGCCTATAACTTATTCATTCACCGGCTTACCATTTTATTTGATAGACATTTTCCTTTGGTTAAGGAGAAATGTAATAAATGTATCCGTAAGCCCTGGATTAATAGATTTATTCTAAGTTCAATAAATAGGAAAAACAATTTGTATGAAAAATTTATTGATAAAAAATGCAGCAAATGAGAGAAAGTATAAGAAACAAAAAAATAAAGTTAATAATATGCTAAAGCATAAAAAGGTATTTGTGTAAAAAAAAATAATCAAATTAAGAATGATGTAAAGAAAAAGTTTCACTGTTATTAACTCATTACTCAATGAGCCCAAACATTTTCTAACAGAATATTTCATACGTGATGAAAAACGTATTGATGATCGTCAATGTATACTGAATTTAATTCACATTTTGTCAATTGTTGTAAGGAAACCGTTGAAACGCTTTCAGCGTCTAATCATGCTTCTATATTTAATCAATATGATAATAATCTTAATGATAATTTTCCTGACTGTATGTTCTTCATTCCCATATCTGTGCATGAACTATTACAAGTAACTAAGACATTGAGAAAAGTAATGCATCTGGATTTGATAATTTGAGTAGTAATTTGTTAAAATAGGTAATACATCATATTGTTGATCCCTTAGTTCATATTTTTCATATTTCTTTGATAACGAGCATTATACCAGATACATGTAAAATTGCCAAAATTACTCCTGTATTTAAAAAGAATGACCCACATACATGTGGTAATTATAGACCAATCTCGGTTCCTCTGACTTTCGAATAACTTTGTCTCGTTTAACATTGTGTGTGACAGACAATGTGTTTCTCTATGTGTGATTTGTATTGATGCTACGATAATTCACGTTCCACATTAAGGGTAAAAACAGAAAGAAGACGTCAAAACATAGCGTTATATTTTACAAAAACTGGCTTCTTACATAATACAGACGACTAATAAGTAAAAGGGTAAACAAACATCAATTAATATCTCGGAAATGGTAATAAACATGGAACTTGTTCATACATCGTGAAAGAGAAAATTGCATAAATAAATTAAAGAAAATGCATATATATACATGCACCTACTATTGTAGGGAATAGCCTTCCACTTGTAATATAACTTTTTTTCCGGTTCTACAATATTGTAATTACAAGCGTGACCCTTCCATTACAATAATAAATGTTAACAATATAAGATATGATAGTTGTTATTGTCAAAAAAACGTAACATGAAATTTTTTTAGCATGTTTAGTTCACATCATTACAAATTTCATATTTATCATTACAATAACTATCTAATTAAAAAACGATGAAACAATATAAAATAGGAGAGTATTGTCAGAGATAGACAAACAAAAATTGAAGCTTTATGTAACATATGAACTTAAGCTTCCTTTTCCTTCCGAGCGTGGCACTGTACACCGAAGAGGGCGCCAATGTGGCGCATGTTTGCATTGTCCGGGTTCATCTTAAACAGCTTCATGAATGTTTCAGTCAAAACGCCCATCCACCCACCCGGCATTGTTTAATAAAGACGTTCTTTCCCTGATTCGGGTATGCGAGTATTTCACGATTGTCGTTTCATGACGTGAAGTCTATTACTTGTTTTCTATTGTGTGTTTGTTGTGCTTTGACTTGATTATTATGTTTTGCATTTTTCGTGTAAGACTTTGTATGTAATATTGTCGGTTTTTAAGCCGCATCTTTAGCAACATTATTAATATAGATGTTACTAAGCAGGTTTAAAGGACCTTGCCCCGGATACTGAAACGGGAAAGAACCTTTTTTTTGGTCCAACGTTTCTATGTCAGTAAACAGATCTCCACTGCTCGGATGAAGGAATGTGAATTATGTTTGCATTTCTTTCTTTAAGAAGTGTCATTTGCTCAGTGATGTGAGTGGATACCTGAGCGAGGAGCCAATAGGTATTTCAAACAGGGAATGGAAGTACAGGGTGAGGGGAGAAAGAAAGGGATACATATGTATATATAGAGATAGAGAGAGAGAGAGAGAGAGAGAGAGGGAGGGAGGGAGGGAGAGAGAGGGAGAGGAAGGGAGAGAGAGAGAGAGAGAATGGGGGTTACAAGAGAGGCGGAGACAACAAAGAAACACGAAAATGAAAGACAGATAAAGAAATGAATGGTGTGGGGTGGGGTAGAGGAGGGGAACAAAACACAGAAAGAGAGGCATATAAAATATATAAAACAGATCAAGGAAAATTGGGGGATGCTACTAAAAAGCATTAGTTCAAGCAATTTGAATCAAATATAATTTATGATCGGAAAGTAACTAAGATGCACGAAAAAAGCGTTTATAAGAAAAGATGATACGGGTCATAGAACCTCCAATTAAAATCTGAGAAGCGGATGAGTACAATGCACAAGAATGCATTATGATATTATTCTTTCCCATCTTTTCCATTTGTCATGTTTGTATTACCTACATATATTTTATAATGAAAAGCCATATGTCCACTGGAAGTCAAATGCACATACATCAATGGACGGAACTTGATTCTTAGATAGATGAAATGTATTCCGACAAATTAACTCCACAAATTGGCTAATCAGCAAAGAAAAAGTCGTGAGGCATGGTTCTTCAACTCAGCGCTGTAAAGTAAACACACCTTCGCAAAGGTTACCATGTGAGCATGCAGTTGGTCTGTCAAAATCACAACGCGCATGCTTGCTGGAAAGTTACTTTGAGCCAATGAGCTTAGTGCAAACTACTTCCAGTGCGCATCGCACCGGCGCACAATAACACTACGTCACAATAGAGTGCGATTATCAATAGCGCGAAATTAATAAAGTCATAATGGGCTTGCCTACATACCACCCAGGCGTACGATGAAAAACAACATGAATCGTAATAATGAATGTTTTAGACCAGCATTGTTGTCTTGCAGAGTGCACCGACACCTCCTCCCTCCCCCTCTCTCTCCCTCTCTTTCCCCCTCTCTCTGTCTCTCTCTCTCTCTCTCTCTCTATCTCATCTTCCACCTCCCTCCTTCCATCTCGCACACACGTTCGAGGGTAATGAACTTGAGTGAAGGTCGGTTCTTTTTCCTCTCAGATCGAATGCATAGTATTGTCACATTCACTCCCGTGGTAAAGTCATCCCTGGATGAATCACTGATCTCACTGCCAATCTCTCCACCGTTGAGTTTTTGCATGCATTTAGAAATTGACATCGATAGACGTCGGAGCTCTCCACCTATTATTACCAGAACATCCGTATAACTCCGTATGATTTGACAGTTAAGCCGACTACGCAGTACCGAAGCAAACAGTATGTGGTTCGTGCGCGAATGCATCCATTTGGTGACGGTCATGTTATCACGTGAGTGTTGCCCTAGAGCATAATGTTCAGTAACACCTTTTCCTTTTGTTGTCTAAATGTGTATTTCTTGAAATATTGGTTTGTAGAAGTATGTAGAAAAGTTCACATTAATGGCATTTTAGGTATGTTTTTAATATGGCCATTTCTTTTTCTTAGAGACGATCAGTCCAACTCTTGGTGCGCCATTGAAATGTTTCTGTACCAGTGATGAGGAAATTTAGTTAGATGTGCAATTTGTGAGTAAATGGGAAACAGTTATACGGCCAAAACAGGAACTTTAACGAAATAATGTCTTGATATTTCTGTGTTCAATGATTGGTTCCTGATACACGTTATTCCAATATGTTTCACATTATAATCACAAAGTATATCGAAAACACCCACGAAAGGCAATAGCAGACCCGACAGCGAAATCGTATCCAAAATAATGACGATGATAATGATGATCCTGTTGCTGTTGTTCTTCAAAATTTGACGAGGTTTGTAATTATTTTCATAGTTCGGGCCACGATAAGCTTGAACCAAACAGCGGTCAACAAGACAAAGCCAGATTCTGGGATCCATGCTCATACCTACGATGGCTTGCTTGCCACGCCCAAAGATCCGGCTCTTGAAACTTGCGACGGCGACATGATTATGAAGTACTACGATGATCCCCATAGACGGTTCGGTTACTCCCCTAATGCACCGGGTCACGTGGCACAACGCGCGAAGTGCGTACCACGAGGTATGTTGTCACCTATGCAGACATGTACCAATGTACGAGCATGTTGGATATGTGGCCTACTAACAATTGTACAGAGAGTAGTAGTACTTCTTCAAGTATAAGTCATACGTTGTTTCGAGTGATGATAATAATCATACCACTACTACTACTACTGCTATTACAACTACTACTACTACCATGACTACTACTACTACTATTACTACTACTGCAAGTAAGACTGCTGCAACTTGTAATGGTCAATACTGCGAGGCATAACGTCAAACATATACAACGATATATCAGCATGCTTGATATGTGGCGTACAGATCGAGTACAAGTAGTCGTACTTGTTCAAGTATGAGTCATGTGTTCTACTCCACTGATGATATTAAATAAACTAATACTGCCATTTAAGTATTAGTGCTTCGTGTACAACTGCTACTACTTGTTATTGCCATATTGCTTAAATCTCATATGATATTACTTTTATTACGATTATTATATAGTACTGCCACCACTGCTGCTACTAATACTACTACTCCTACTTCAACTACTTCTACCACAACTTATACTACCATAACTGCTACAGTGTACTACTATTACTACGACCACTATTCCCACCACTACCATCACTTATGCAGTGTACGACTACTACTACTACTCCTGCTAATAACACTAGTACTACTACTACTACTATTACTTCAACTGCCACTTCTACTTCTACCAACGCTACCATGACCACCATTACCACAAGGTTTTTTTTTCTGCTAGAAGCATCGTGCATTATTAATTACATCGTGATGGCAGTTGCATGTTAGTGGATTGACACGTGTGATGCACAAAGGGCATTGTATTCATTGTATATCATTTGATAGTAGTTTATTTGTTTTGAGATGCACGAAAGCTCTATATGCGTGCAGGTCACAGACATCACATTATTCAGTCAAATAAACAAAGTTTTGAGATGAAAAGTAATGATTCAATAATATTGATTATGAATTATAATGCCGCGGTGAACTAATGTAATACAAAATTAAATGACTATCTCAAGAGTAAGTTGATAATTAGCAATCCATACAATTCTTCCGTTTAATTGTCATTAAAAGTCCGTTAGAATAGCTTATATGTATAAGTATCCTTAATGAAACAATACTACCACGATTTCACCGCTTACCTGGAAATTACTGTTCAATCTCATCTATGATTTAGCTTGCTCCTCGATGCCCTGCCATGACAACGAATCATGTTTGGAAACCAGGAGCGGGTACATTTGTGAAATGAGAGGTAAAGTCTCGAAGCCAGATGAAGCCAATCATTATGGTTTATTATTTTGGTGATTTGTTAGGAGATGACATGAAAAATAAAGACTAGGAAAGAAAGTAAAATTCATTATCACGATGATTGCAACCAAAATTATGATGATTGTTTGCATATACATGTCCCCGTACAGAAACTATATTAACACACATACACATACACATAAACATATACATACACATACACATACACATACACACGCACAGACACAGGCAAACAAGTACGCAGTGTAATCAACGATAAAGTGAGCTGTTGAATGATGAAAATAGGGTATAGATCTGCTGTCGAGAAATCTTATTGAATGGTTGTGGCCTCAAATTATCTAAGTTATTCATCATTATTCTATTCAATATATATACTACTCTGATATTCGGCAAACGGTTAAACTGTAGACTCGCGGTGATCTCAAAACAATAGTATTATCACGACGCCGCTTTCCAAGAGCTAATAGTAATGTTGCAAAATTACCTAATGCCTAAATGTCTCTCACAACAGTGAGTCAAATATCCTGAAAGAATACAACCACATGATGTGACCGAAAGTTTCATGATTTTCTAAACAGTACTTATTTATAATGTAATCTTGTTGAGCTGCCTGGGTGTAAAATCACTTCTTTTCATTGTGCATGTACAATGCATACACAAACTAATACGCAATAGCGAGTCCATGATAGCATTATGATTCTCCAAAATGCATGACTTTGTTCTCCTGTATACCATACTGTATAAATGTTTTCCTCAAATCCATTTTTTTTTATTCATCAACTGTTACGGGTTATATTTTCGTGTTAATTAATTAGCGGTTAGCGAGTGATATAGTGATTGCCTGTGGATGATTATGTTTAGGGCATGTGAATCACCGAACTCTTCTCTTAATTCGGCAGGCACGAACGGGAGCAGTCCAAGAGAAGCTTCCAAGTCTGTGCGGCTGATCTGGGGGCCAACAAAGTCTGAAGGCTATGTCAGAATTGAGATCAACGGAACATTTATGTATAACTGTGGAACTGCATGGGACATTTATACCGCCAACGTTGTCTGCCGATCACTGGGCTACTTCGGTGCTATATATGCAACAATCGTGAATAAAGCAAGCCGACGTGGCTCGTCCAGCTACATTGTCGGTGCTGAGAACACTATCACACCGAGATACCCGCTTAAAAAGATATGGGGTAACGAGGATTGGAATTTCATCGGCATCGTATGCAATGGCCACGAGCTGAACTTCAATGACTGCAGAATGATGCTGATACAGGCAGGGAAATGCAACCTGGTGTCGGGAGGAGTCAAGTGCTGTATGTTGTGCTAATATCGTATTTTAGTTTCTCTAGGCCTCTATACATCATTCTGTCCGTCTGGCTTGCTGTCTCCATCTTTGTTTCTTCCAGTATTTCATGCAACAGTCGATGTCGATCCCCGATTTTACTGAGCGGCAAAGTGAGGTGTTAGTGATCTAAAAGTTGTTTTTTTTTTGTATGAATTTCACTGCGCAAATTAAGGTTAGGGTTAGAATGAGACTTAAGTTATACTACTTTTTTTCATATGATTCCCGGGATACGAAAGAACATAAACATTGCTTCGCACACAGCACTGTGGTGGTCTCCGCAATCTTAGAATTTCTCCTCTCATGTCTTGGAACATCACAGCGCGGTCTCATCTTTCACTAGGATCTGCAGTAATATATTAAAAAAGGGTAATACCTCCAAGAAAAAACATGAATATCTCTGTCGATGAAAAGTCGCTATTTACAGGTCCTTGTTTATAAAGAACACGGGATATGTGCATATTAATTGTGAACATCCATTTATATTCTCATGACAATCCATTATTGAGGATGCAACTCCTATCGTGACATTATCACTTAGTTTGGAAGAAAGAAGTTTATGGAAATCTGTTTGGCTTTCAGATGAGGATCCCTGCCTGCCGAATCCGTGTCAAAACGGTGGCCTATGCCTGCACTATGCCAAGATGTTTTACACATGTCAGTGTCTGGCAAATTATATAGGAGCTCACTGCGAAGTCGGCAAGTATTGGTATTGTGTGGTGTTATGCGCGCGAAATGAATATTTAGCACATTCCTGGGGAATATATTTAATACATGTAACAATGTGGCAGGGGCACACCGGGATAGAAACAGAGAGAGAGAGAGATGGGCCCAGGAGGAAGGCGAGCTAGAGAAAACACACACACACGCACACACACGTCTAGGCGAGAGTGTGATTGGTAATCAAGTAATCCATTGTTGTATCAAAAGCACGAACCATTGGCCATGGATCATGGCCAAAAGCTAAGTTTATTTATTTATTTATTTATTTATCTATTTATTATTTATTTTATTCATGTATTCTTTAAAAATACAGGGTAGGCAACCACAGTTAAAAAAACTGCTTTATAAGTTTACCGATAATCAAACAAGGACTTGTAATTCCAATGAACACGTACAATATAAACCATTTGTTTGTCGTCCATAGATGAACAGAGCTGTGATTTCCACCCTTGTCTAAATGGAGGAACGTGCAAGTTTACTCAAACCAGTCCGCGCTGCACATGCACACCTGGTTTCAGCGGACCGTTCTGCGATGCAGGTAACTAGAGTTAACGAAGATCCAGTACTTCATCCGTAATATGAGGGGCGGGGACATCCGGCTAGATAGCGGTAATTCCTTGTGCAGACGATGAAGTATTGAAAGTTCATCCCTCAATGGCCGGAAAGCTTGTTGTGTTACTAAGACTATATCCGTCCTAATTCAAAGAGAACTGTCATATTATCACTGTACCGAGTTATCGTGCAAAAAGTGTCATTAGATGATTTGACCTAGACCTTGACCATTGATCTATGTGACTCAGGACTTAATGAATTAATTTTCCTATCATGTAGTATGATTGTACTTCCTTTAATGAAATTCGGTCATTTTTCTTTAATTTTCGCGTAAACGCGATCCGGGCGAACGAATGGATGGACGGACAACCCACGAACATACTGCTATCCGGCCATTTCGTGATGGAAACATATAATCATTCTCGTGTTAGCTCATATGGAAATAGATATCTTACTACTATCTTAAATTAGCCTTTGTAATAGAGCTGGGTGCATCAAGTTAAATTATTTACATTCAACAAACTGGCTTTGTCCTATACCACGTATATGCGCCATGATCTTGGTTCGGTTATTAGGCAGAATACTGCCGCCAAGTGCAAGACAATGCGGCAAACATTTTGATCACCAAGGCAAAGATCACACGTTTTAATCATGTTCAAAGAAATTAATGAAATTAAATGAAATTTCAAGGTATCAGCTGGCTAATAACCTTACCACTAATACAACCACATGTTGTTACCGAAAGTTTTGCTATTTTTCTAAATAGTATTTATTAGTAACCTTACCTCTGTTTGCCATTTTCCCTCTCTTGCTCACTCTTCTATATGTCTCTCACTTGACGCTGCCTTCACATTATTTTTTTCATGTTCATTTCTTCTGTTTGTTCTCACAGTTTTATAACAATTGTTCTCGTATGTTTCAATCTCTCTATCTCCCTCTATCCTTGTTTCCTCACCCACGCAACAGAAATCTACGATCCTGTGCCATGACCATCTGCAGGTAACCCTACGCGTGTCACAAGAGCTGCTGGTTTATTGAATGCGAGTGAAGCGCTTGTGCCTAAATGCACCAATAGCACATGAGGAGGCAATACAAACAGATTTTAAAAGCCTCGATATTTGCATGTATCGATTGCAAACTTCTGCGCCTATACACCTGTAGAGATGAAATTATAGTTTTACCAGCATGTACACAGTAAACGATTCTGTGCAGTCATTTACGAGTACTCAAAGGGGAACTCCGACAAGCAGTATTTGGATAATTTAGATGAAATTAAAAAATCATAATATATCGCATCAAAATATCTGAATATATTCGGTGAAATTACTTTTCAAATGGGTAACAGGGCGAGCACAGCTGTGTACCATTGCCAAAAAACATCTAGGTCCTGTTGCATTTTTGCTACCACTGGCATCTTGTATGGGAACTTTGAATTTGATTGGCTGTTGAGCGATGTTACCATGATGAGTTGAAAAGAACAATAACATAAATGAATTTGGTCAGAATTTAGGCAAATCCTGATTTTACTCCGTGTTTTGTTTTATTCGTTGATATTTATTTGTGAAATTGTTGCATGATGTACATATTTTCATTTTCACGAAATTTGTATTTTCTGTGTTTTGTTTGTTTTTGTAAAATGACAAAGACTATTAATAATTGCTCTGATAATAAATGCTTGTGTTACTTTCATATCGGCCATGAATACCTCTTACATGTTTCTCATGAGACTGCTTTTTGTATTGATACATTTCTAAGAACTATTACTACGTGCAGTACTGCGATGACAACGTTTTCAATCCTCTAGAAGATCTTGCTCCTGACTTGCATGTTTTTAATTCCTCCTCATCCTGTCCATGTCTCTTACCCTCAGAATCAAATTCTCAATCTCCACTTGATTCGAATTTCACAATGATTCACATTAAACTTACAAAAACTTTGAAAATACATCACAATTTATCTCAACGATACACCATATTTACGATTGTATTGCTATTTCAGAAACATGGATAAAGGCTACACTATTGATCCCCTTCTCCCTCGACGGTTATACAATGTTACATGCTGATAGGTCTCATGGACGCGGGGGTGGTGTTGCTAATTTGTAAAATCTGGTATTCGTTTTTGACGTTAGAGGGGATATTGTTAGTGGTTCTAATACTGACATCGATTGTGAATGCCTATTTATTGACTTTGTAGATAAATTTCAGAAGAAAATATGGGGTTAGAGTTTATTCCGAAGGTTTGTTATTCCGAAGGTTCGTAGTTCCGAAACACGTAAATTGCCTATACCTCGATGCTCGTGAGTCCGAAAACGAAAAAGGGTTCATTAATCCGAGCATTTGTCGCGTAACGTTCGGAATAACGAGCCTTCGGAATAACGAGTGCTTTCCAAATACGGTCGGTGTACTCTACCGGAAACCTGGCTCAACTTTGACACATTACCTTGATTTTAATAGTGATATTGTACGTAAACGAACTAATGAACATAGAAACATTTACACAACTGGTGATTTTAATATTGATCTGTTTAAACTAAAAACTAATGTAAGTGAATTCCTCAGTATTAATTCTTTATTCGGTATATTACCTGTTATACGTACTGCAACTCGTATAACTATAAACAGTGCCACACTGATAGACAGTATTTTCACCAATGTTATTGATTCAACTGCTCATTGCGGTACTTTTTGCACTGACACAACAGATCATTTACAAATATGTATAATTTTGTCATGTAAGGATTCAAATGAACATTTTGTACGTAAATTTTCAAAAGATCAAATACAACATTTCCAAAATGATCTAATTAAAGAAAACTGGTGTTATGTTTATAGCTGTCATAATTCAGAAGAAGCCTATAACTTATTCATTCACCGGCTTACCATTTTATTTGATAGACATTTTCCTTTGGTTAAGGAGAAATGTAATAAACGTATCCGTAAGCCCTGGATTAATCGATTTATTCTAAGTTCAATAAATAGGAAAAATAATTTGTATGAAAACTTTATTGATAAAAAAAATGCAGCAAATGAGAAAAAGTATAAGAGACAAAGAAATAAAGTTAATAATATGCTAAAGCATGATAAGAAAAGGTATTTGTGTAAAAAAAAAATAGTCAATTTAAGAATGTTGTAAAGAAAAGAAATTATTTAATGAGCCCAAACATTTTCTAACAGAATATTTCATATGTGATGATGGTCAATGATTTTGTCAATTGTTGTAAGGAAGGAAACCGCTCAAACGCTTTCAGCGTCTAATCATGCTTCTATATTTAATCAATATGGTCATAATCTTAATGATAATTTTCTTGACTGATGTTCTTCAATCCCATATCTGTGGATGAACTATTACAAGACATTGAAAAAAGTAATGCATCTGGATTTGATAATTTGAGTAGTAATTTCTTAATATAGGTAATACATCATATTGTTGATCCCTTAGTTCATATTTTTAATATTTCTTTGAAAACGGGCATTATACCAGATAAATGAAACATTGGCAAAAGTATTCCTGTATTTAAAAAGAATGACCCACATACATTTGGTAATTATAGACCAATCTCGGTTCTGTCTGACTTTCGAATAACTTTGTTTCGTTTAACATTGTGTGTGACAGACAATGTGTTTCTCTATGTGTGCTTTGTATTGATGTTACGATAATTCACGTTCCACGTTAAAAAATAAAAACAGAAAGATCACGTAAAAACATAGCGTTATAGTTTACAAAAACTTGCTTCTTACATAATACAGACGACTAATAAGTAATCAGGTAAACAAACATCAATTAATATGTCGGAAATGGAAATAAACACGGAACTTGTTCATACATCGTGAAAGAGAAAACTGCATAAATAAATTTTAAAAAATGCATATACATATATATATATATATATATATATACATACATGCATCTACTACATGAATAACAGTAAACTATTTTGTAGGGAATAGCCTTCCACTTGTAATATAATTCCTTTTCCAGTTCTACAATATTGCAATTACAAGCGTTACCCTTGCATTACAATAATACATGGTAACAATATGTGATATAATAGTTGTTATTGTCAAAATTACGTAACATGATTATGATTGACCTTTAGCATGTTTAGTTCACATCATTACAAATTTCATATTTATCATTACAATAACTATCTAATTGTTAGTGTATCGAATTCCCAGACACCTGCTGTTGCTACTCAATTTTTTTTAAGCCACAGCTAAAAACGATGAAACAATATAAAACAGGAGAGTATTGTCAGAGATAGACAAACAAAAATTGAAGCTTTATGTAACATATGAACTTAAGCTTCCTTTTCCTTCCGAGCGTGGCACTGTACACCGAAGAGGGCACCAATGTGGCGCATGTTTTCATTGTCCGGGTTCATCTTAAACAGCTTTATGAATCTTTCAGTCAAAACGCCCATCCACCCACCCGTCAATGTTTAACAAAGACGTTCTTTCCCTGATTCAGGTATGCGAGTATTTCACGATTGTTGTTTCATGACGTGAAGTCTATCACTTGTTTTCTATTGTGTTTTTGTTGTGCTTTGACTTGATTATTATGTGTTGCATTTTTCATGTAAGACTTTGTATGTAATATTGTTGGTTTTTAAGCCGCATCTTTAGCAACATTATTATTATAGATGTTGCCAAGCAGGTTTAAAGGGCCTTTCCCCGGATACTAAAACGGGAAAGAACTTTTTTTGGTCCAATGTTTCTATGTCAGTAAACAGAGCTTCACTGCTCGGATGAAGGAATGTGAATTGTGTTTGCATTTATTTCTTTAAGAAGTGTTATTTGCTCAGTGATGTGAGTGGATACCTGAGCGAGCTCTAGAGTCAATAGGTATTTCAAACAGGGAATGGAAGTACAGGACGAGGGGGAAAGAAAGGGATACATATGTAAATAGAGAGAGGGGGGGTAAGAGAGAGAGAGAGAGGGAGAGGAAGGGAGAGAGAGAGAGAATGGGGGTTACAAGAGAGGCGGAGACAACAAAGAAACACGAAAAAGAAAGACAGATAAAGAGAGAAATGGTGTTGAGTGGGGTAGAGGAGGGGAAAAAAAACAGAAGGAGAGGCATATAAAATATATCAAACAGATCAAGGAAAATTGGGGGATGCTACTAAAAAGCACTTATGATCGGAAAGGAACTGAGATGCACGAAATAAGCGTTTATAAGAAAAAATGATAAGGGTCATGGAACCCCAAATGAAAATCTGAGAAGCAAATGCATTATGATATTATTCTTTCCCCTCTTTTCCATTTGTCATGTTTGTATTACCTGCATATATTTTATAATGGAAAGCCTTATGTCCACTGGAAGTCAAATGCACATACCTTAATGGACGGAACTTGATTCTTGGATAGATGAAATGTATTCCGACAAATTAACTCCACAAATTGGCTAATCAGCAAAGAAAAAGTCGTGAAGCATGGTTCTTCAAATCAGCTCTCTACAGTACAACACACTAACGCAAAGGTTACCATGTGAGCATGCAGTTGGTCTGTCGAAAGCACAACGCGCATGTTTGCTGGAAAGTTACTTTGAGCCAATGGCAATAACAATGACAATGACAATGAAATTATTTCTTTGACGGCCCCTCATGGGGGCATGGAAGAAATGTAACAATTAATAACAATGGCAAAAATTGGCATAAGAAAAATACAACGGGAAAAAGAAGCAAATATGATAATAAACATACGTGCAATGAGAGCAATAATAAAAGGCATATATGAAGGCACCCAGTCCCACAGGGTAGCAAAAGATATAACGTAATTTGGACTTCTTAATCCGGAAACCGGAGCAAATATACACACCCCTCCGAGCACAAGTGGGCGCACTCCAACAAAATCTGAAATCATGCCTTAATGCAATACTGTAACACCTACATTCAAATACGTTAAAGATGACATCGAAATTTTGACATAATTAATTTATACAGAACCTTGAAAGGTTTTTCAAGTCTTTTGTATTCCTCATTGTAAACAACTTGTGCATTTTGATAACATCTGGTCTGACAAGATAAGACTTTCTAATTAAAGTTTTCCTTTCATTTTCCAGAACAGGACAATTAAACACAAAATGAAACTCGTCAGCTGGCTCTTGTGAGTTACACAATGTACAAGATTGCAAAACCTGGTTGGGGAGGTAACTAGAATTAGCAACAGGTAGTCTGTGACTTCCACAACGATATTTACAGAGTTCTATCCTATCTGCAAAATCCAATTTTACTAAATAGTTCTCAAAACCAAAATCTTTTTTGAATATCCTGTAATTGATGCATAAACGGTTTCTATTAATTTCAGTATTTCATTCCTGCTTTGCAATATCATCCAATCTGATACTCACAGTTGACTTGATCTACTTAGCATCCCAAACCATATTTCTACAGCCCACAAGTTAGACATCCCACATTTATGCAAAATGCCTTTCACTTTTACTATCCGTGGTGACTTATAAATGTCCTTATCATGAAGTTGGCGTAAAAGCCTGAAAATCATGCTAGATAATTTTGATCTGCCATTTACATTGTGACGGATTCTAGCCCAAAAATTGATCATACGCTTTTCAATACTATAATGCAGACTGACTCTTCCCAATTCCCCATAAGCCATACAATTTGCAGACCCACGACTAAGGCCAAGAAGGCTTTTTAGAAATATCTTATGAAACATCTCAATACCATTTAGGTTACTATATCCCCAAACTTCACTTCCATAGGATAAAATCGGTACCACCAGCTGGTCAAATAATTCACACTGAATATCTAAAGGCAGACTCAAAACTTTGGCTTTACTTTTGAGAATATACATTGCTCTCCTCGCCTGATTAACTTGTTTTTTCATGGCCTTCTTGAAAGAACCAATGTAATTAAAAGTGGTACCTAAATAAATATAATCATCTACAACCTCTAGAGCATTATCCCCAAACAAAAACACGGGATATTTACGCACTCGTCCACGTGGGAAAATAACAACCTTAGTCTTGCTTGTATTAACATAAAGTTTCCACTGCTCACAATGTAGATGAACAGCTGACAGAGCAGACTGACTCAGCCAAAATTATGGTATCGTCAGCATATAACAAAACATATAAACGCAAGAAAAGTTCCACATCGTCATTACTCAGGTGTTCTCTTATTAGAGAAGAGCACATATCTAAACCTTTATAATACCAACTAACGTAATATTCGAAATCATTTAGAAAAACTGCAAAGAGTAAAGGAGATAAATTTTCACCCTGCCGCATTCCAATATTACAGGTAAAGAAGTCAGACATGTCATACCCAGACTTTTTTTTTATATTTATAGTTCTTTTTTGAAAATCAACACAAATCACAATATTTACATATGATTAACAAGATTAAAATAAGATTACAAGATAAAAAACAACAACAATAAGAGGCAGAGAAATGAACAAGCAATAAATATGCGCACCTCAAGAGCAGAGCCAATACCGAGATTGTATTACAATAACAAATGAATAAAACAGAAGTCCAAAATCCAGACCGGTCTACAAGGCAAAGAAAAAGAAATACATAACACTTTCAAAATCTAGTCTCACTCATAGATTCCAGTACTCTCTCTCTCTCTCTCTCTCTCTCTCTCTCTCTCTCCCTCTCTCTTTCACTCTAACACATTCACTTATCTCCATCTTGATACCACCCCAACCTCACGCTCAAAAATCCTTCACGAACCAGCCTCCCCCTCTCTCCCTCACGTTCCCTCCCTAAATCACTCCAAAGCTTTTAAAACACTCATCTATGTCTTGCTGCCCGATCCACGGAAAAATCTATTGATTAATAAACAAAGGTCAAAAGGTCATATTGGCTCTGATCGAGAAGGACACTATGCTTGCAGGCAGCTAGTACAAAATACAGTGTACATGTAACATGTACGTAAATACAATAGTTCACATACATCATACTTCAAACTTACAGGGGAAAGGAGGATTTTTTTCAGTGCAGGGGTAACTAAATATTTAAGGATATAACACCATTTTTGGAAGTGAATGTTAAGTTTGTTTCGTTTCTTGGCTAAATAGAATTCTGTCTCCTTATATTTTCTCACAAAAGATTTGAAAGAAACGTCATACCCAGACTTTATGCATGACTTTGCATTTTCATACATATTATAAACAACACTAATAACTTTTCCATTAATACCACAAGATATCAACTTCAACCAGAGACTAGATCTATCAACAAGATCAAAAGGTTTTCTATAATCAACAAAGGCACAATAAATTATTTTTGCATCATGTAAATACAAATCAATCAAACCATGTAATGTAAATATATGATCAAGCATACTATGATTTTCTCTAAACCTTGCCTGCTCCTCACCTTAAATTCCCGCACATTCCTAATAATTTGAAAGCCTAGAATTGATACAAGCAGTGAACAATTTACCTACAGAGCTCAACAAAGTGATACCTCTATAATTACCAGGATCCTCCATTGCACCTTTATTCTTGTACAAAGGTTTAATCATACCAAGACACCAGGCAGTCGTAACCATGCCAGAACATAAAATGATATCAAACATCTTAACTAATGTTTGAACTATAGATTCAGGACAATTTTTCAAAAACTCATTAATAACATTATCAATTCCACTGGCTTTATTATTTCGTAAGCCTTTAATTATCTTTGAGACCTCAACATAATCGAAGTCTCTATTTATATCTTCATTTAGAGAATAACTTATCTTAGTAGGATCGAAAGAGAACCCTTCCTCATTTTCTGTAGATTCAGGCTTCAAACTCAACTTACTAAAGTGTTACATGAGTTTGTCAATGGGAATTGTACAACTTTTTTCAACTGATCTACACTCTTTAAGCCAATGAGCTTAGTGCAAACTACTTCCAGTGCGCACCGCACCGGCGCACAATACACTACGTCACAATAGAGTGCGATTATCAATAGCGCGAAGTTAATAAACTCACAATGGGCTTGCGCAGTCAATCGACAGCGCTCGCTCGCTCTATAGAAATCGTGAGCGTTTTATTTTTCGTCTCGCGAAATCTCACGCGCAGATTTTGCTGCACCTAGATAAAAAAGGAATTCGACATGCTCGCGAGATCTTTTGCTGGTTTCTTCTGCAAGCATACTGATCAGGATTTTTTTAGACAGGAATTGAGATTATATGTTTCTTAATAAATGTTTTCATTTTTTTTTCGAAATCCGCAAAGGAGTTTTTATGTTATTTGCTTTAAAAAACAGACCTCAATTTTTTTTTGAAATATGTAAGCTCTCAGACTTTGCTGGATCCTGACCCTTTTATGGATTGTACGGCAACGACAGTTACAGGTCTAAAAAGCCAATACTTCAGCAAAGATTTTGATCCCAATATTGTTTGGGCTCAAAAATAAAACATTTTTGCTATTCGTCTTCAAAGTGACGCGAGATTTCAGAAATTGTACGGACTTCGCAACCTATATAAATGTAAGCTCTCAGACTTTGCTGGATCCTGACCCTTCTACAAATCGGACGGCAACACCAGTTGCAGCTTTGGAAAGCCAGTACTCCAGCGGAGAATTTGATACTAGTTTTGTTTGGGCTCAAAAATAAAACATTTGTGCTATTCGTCTTCAAAGTGACGCGAATTTTCAGAAATCATACGGACTTCGCAACCGATATTCGTCCGCAGGCAGCAGAAAATACGCGATTTTATTTTCAGCTCGGTAGTCATGGTAGTCGTAACATTCACTTGACCTCTCGAACTGCGAAAAAGGTCTCCCTTTTAAACTGCGATATCTCCATGAATAAACCATATTTTTGTACACTTTCTTTTGCAACTGTATGTTGGAGGTCGAAATTTCGCAAATATGAAAAAACATTCAATTAAAACATGCAGAAAAATATTTCAAATTCGAGATAAATATGTGGTTCTAATCAAATAAAGAAAAATGAAAATAAACTCTACATTTCAATGTCAATCGCTTTTGAGCCCCCAAAACTTATAGAACATCTGAGGCGGAATCTATTGTACTTTGTGGACATACCATTTTTTTTTCAACCTCTCCTTGTAGAAGGGTCAGGATCCAGCAAAATATCCACCATGTTCAAATCCAAACTGTATGAGACATGACGAAGTTGCGAGCGATCCTAACCAGCTAATCATAGTCCGCGACCCTTAGATCGCCGGTAGCTTTCGTTATTATCATGGACTATGATTGGCTGATTAGGATCATTCACAACTTCGTCAAATCTCGCTCATTTTGGATTTGAACATGGTTGATGTTTTGCTGGATCTTGACCCTTCTATGGGGGGAGGTTGGAAAATAGTGGTATATCCATAAAGTAAAATAGATTCCGCTTCAGATGACCTCTAAATGTTAGGGGCTCAAAAGCGATTGACAATGAAATATACAGTTTATTTTCATTTTTTTTATTTTGATTAGAACCACATATTTATCTGGAATTTGCAATATTTTTCTGCCTGATTTAATGAAATGTTTTTTCATACTTGGTAAATTTCGACCTCCAACATACAGTTACAAAAGAAAGCGTACGAAAATATGGTATATTCATGAAGATATCGCAGTTCGAAAAGGAGACGTTTTCCGCGGTTCGAGAGGTCAAGTGAAGGTCACGACTACCTCCCTGAAAATAAAATAAGCGTATTTTCCGGTGCCTGCCATTTGGCTACATACCACCCAGGCGTACGATGAAAAACAACATGAATCGTAATAATAAATGTTTTAGACCTGCATCGTTGCCTTGCGGAGTGCACTAACACCTCCTCCCTCCCCCTCTCTCTGCCTCTCTCTCTGTCTCTCTCTCTCTGTCTCTCTCTCTCTATCTCATCTTCCACCTCCCTCCTTCCATCTCGCACACACGTTCGAGGGTAATGAACTTGAGTGAAGGTCGGTTCTTTTTCCTCTCAGATCGAATGCATAGTATTGTCACATTCACTCCCGTGGTAAAGTCATCCCTGGATGAATCACTGATCCCACTGCCAATCTCTCCACCGTTTAGTTTTTGCATGCATTTAGAAAGTGACATCGATAGACGTCGGAGCTCTCCACCTATTTTACCAGAACATCCGTATAACTCCGTATGATTTGACAGTTAAGCCGACTACGCAGTACCGAAGCAAACAATATGTGGTTCGTGCGCGAATGCATCCATTTGGTGACGGTCATGTTATCACGTGAGTGTCGCCCTAGAGCATAATATTCAGCATCTCTTTTTCCTTTTGTTGTCTGAATGTGTATTTCATGTAATATTGGTTTGCTTCAAAGTATGTAGAAAAGTTCACATTAATGACATTTCAGGTATTTCAGAGACGATCAGTCGAACTCTTGGTGCGCCATTGAAGTGTTTTTGTACCAGTGATGAGGAAATTTAGTTAGATGTGAAATTTGTGAGTAAATGGGAAACATTTATACGACCAAAACATGAAATTTAACGAAGTAAAGACTTGATATTGCTGTTTTCAATGATTGGTTCGTGATACACGTTATTCTAATACGTTTCACATTATCATCACAAATTACATTGAGAACACCCACGAAAGACAATAGCAGACCTGACAGCGAAATCGTATCCAAAATAATGACGATGATAATGATGATCCTGTTGCTGTTGACATAGTAGGTATGTTTTTGATATGGCCATTTCTTTTTCTTAGAGACGCCATTGAGTTGGACGAGTGATGAGGAAATTTAGTTAAAATTTGTGAGTAAATGGGAACCAAGTATAGGGCAAAAACAGGAAATGTAACGTTATAATGTATTGATATTGCTGTGTTGAATGATTGGGTCCTTATACACGTTATTCCAATACGTTTCACATTACCAGCACAAATTACATCAACCACAGACACGAAAGAGAACTGTAGACCCGATAATGCAATCGTATTCAAGATGATAATTGCGATGATGTTGCTGTTGTTCTTCAAAATTTGACGAGGTTTGTAATTATTTTAATAGTTCGGGCCACGATAAGCTTGAACCAAACAGCGGTCAACAAGACAAAGCCAGATTCTGGGATCCATGCTCACACCTACGATGGCTTGCTTGCCACGCCCAAAGATCCGGCTCTTGAAACTTGCGACGGCGACATGATTATGAAGTACTACGATGATCCCCATAGACGGTTCGGTTACTCCCCTAATGCACCGGGTCACGTGGCACAACGCGCGAAGTGCGTACCACGAGGTATGACGTCACCTATGCAGACATGTACCAATGTACGAGCATGTTGGATATGTGGCCTACTAACAATTGTACACAGAGTACTAGTACTTGTTCAAGTATGAGTCATACGTTGTTTACGGTGTTGATAATAAATAATCATACTACTACTACTACCACTACTACTATTACTACTACTACTACTACTACTACTATTACTACTACTAGTACTACAACTGCCACTCCTACTTCTACCAACGTTACCATGACCACCGTTACCACAAGGTTTTTTTTCTGCTAGAAGCATCGTGCATTATTAATTACATCGTGATGGCAGTTGCTTGTTAGTGAATTGACACGTGTGATGCACAAATGGCATTGTATTCATTGAATATCATTTGATAGTAGTTTATTTGTTGTGAGATGCACAAAAACTCTATATGCGTGCAGGTCACAGACATCACAATGTTCAGTCAAATAAACAAAGTTTTGAGATGAAAAGTAATGATTCAATAACATTGATTATGAATTATAATGCCGCGGTGAACTAATGTAATACAAAATTAAATGACTATCTCAAGAGTAAGTTGATAATTAGCAATCCATACAATTCTTCCGTTTAATTGTCATTAAAAGTCCGTTAGAATAGCTTATATGTATAATTATCCTTAATGAAACAATACTACCATGATTTCACCGCTTACCTGGAAATTACTGTTCAATCTCATCTATGATTTAGCCTGCTCCTCGATGCCTTGCCATGACAACGAATCATGTTTGGAAACCAGGAGCGGGTACATTTGTGAAATGAGAGGTAAAGTCTTGAAGCCAGATGAAGCCAATCATTATGGTTTATTATTTTGGTGATTTGTTAGGAGAGGACATGGAAAATAAAGACTGGGAAAGAAAGTAAAATTCATTATCACGATTCTCCCGTATACCATAATGCATAAATGTTTTCCTCAAATCCGTATTTTCTTTTTTGTTTCATCAACTGTTACGGGTTATATTTTCGTGTTAATTAATTAGCGATTAGCGAGTGATATAGTGATTGCCTGTGGATGATTATGTTTGGGGCATGTGAGCATGTCGTTCCTTTTTTGTGTTATTTGAATCACCGAACTCTTCTCTTATTCGGCAGGCACGAACGGGAGCAGTTCAAGAGAAGCTTCCGAGTCTGTGCGGTTGATCGGAAGGTCAACAAAGTCTGAAGGCCATGTCAGGATTGTGATCAACGGAACATTTATGTATAGTTGTGGAACTGCATGGGACATTTATACCGCCAACGTTATTTGCCGATCGCTGGGCTACTTCGGTGCTATATATGCAACAACCGTGAATAAAGCAGACCGACATGACTTGTCCAGGTACATTGTCGGTGCTGAGAACACTATCACACCGAGATACCCGGCTGAAAAGATATTGGGTAGCAATAGTTTGAATTTCATCGGCATCGTATGCAATGGCCACGAGCTGGACGTCAATGACTGCAGAATGATGCTGATACCGGCAATGAAATGCAACCTGGTGTCGGGAGGAGTCAAGTGCTGTATGAACTCGTTGTGCGAATATCGTATTTTAGTTTCTCTAGGCCTCAATATATCATTCTGTCCGTCTGGCTTGCTGTCTCCATCGTTGTTTCTTCCAGTATTTCATGCAACAGTCGATGTCGATCCCCCTTTTCTCTAGTAGCTCTGTCTAAGCCATGTTATCTGCCTCGTTTTATTCCTATAGATCTCATAGCGATTTTACTGAGAGGCAAAGTGAGGTGTCAGTGATCTAAAAGTTGTGTTTTGATGAATTTCACTTCGCAAATTAAGGTTAGGGTTAGAATCACACTTAAGTTATAATGCTACTTTTTCATATGATTCCCGGGATACCAAAGAACATGAACATTGCTTCGCACACAGCACTGTGGTGGTCTCTGCAATCTTAGAATTTCTCCTCTCATGTCTTGGGACATCGCAGCGTGGTCTCATCTTTAACTAGGATCTGCAGTAATATACAAAAAAAATATATAAAAAAGATAATACCTCCAAGAAAATACATGAATATCTCTGTCGATGAAAAGTCGTTATTTGCAGCTTCTTGTTTATAAAGAACACGGGATATGTGCATATTAATTGTGAACATCCATTCATATTCTCATGACAATCCATTATTGAGGATGCAACTGCTATCGTGACATTAGCACTTAGTTTGAAAGAAAGAAGTTTATTGAAATCTGTTTGGCTTTCAGATGAGGATCCCTGCCTCCCGAATCCGTGTCAAAATGGTGGCTTATGCCTGCAAGATGCCAAGATGTTTTACACATGTCAGTGTCTGGCAAATTATACAGGAGCTCACTGCGAAGTCGGCAAGTATTGATATTGTGTGGTGTTATGTGCGCGAAATGCATATTGAACACATTTCTTGGAAATATATAATATAATCTTACCTTTGTTAGCCATTTTCCCTCTCACTCTTCTATATGTCTCTCACTTGACGCTGCCTTCCCATTATTTTTTCATGTTCATTTCTTCTGTTTATTCTCACAGTTTTGTAACAATTGTTATCGTAAGTTTCAATTTCTCTATCTCCCTCTATCCTTGTTTTTTACCCACGCAACAGAAATCTACGATCCTGTGCCATGATCATCTGCAGGTAACCCTACGCGTGTCACAAGAGCTGCTGGTTCATGGAATTCCGAGTATAGCGCTTGTGCCCAAATGCACCACTAGCACATGATGAGGTAATACAAACAGATTAAAAAAAAGTCTCGATATTTGCATGTATCGAGTGCAAATTTCTGAGCCTATACACCTGTAGAGACGAAATAATAGTTTTGCCAGCATGAACACAGTAAACGATTCTGTGTAGTCATTTACGAGTACTCAAAGATGAACTCCGACAAGGCGTATTTGGACAATTACGATGAAAATAAAAATTCATAATGTATTGCATCAAAATATTTGAGTATATTCGGTGATTTTTTTTTTCAAATGGGTAACGGGGTGAGTACAGCTGTGTACCATTGCCAAAAAAAAACACATTTGAGTCCTGTTGCATTTTTTGCTACCACTGGCATCTTCTATTGATCTTACCATGATAGTTACCATGATGAGTTAAAAAGAACAATAACATAAATGAATTTGGTCATAAGTACACCAAACAGTATCCTGACTTGTCACAAGTTTTATCTTTTACATGATATATATTGCTTGATATTAAAAATTTAAGCAAATCCTGAATTTACCCCTTGTTTTTTTTTATTCCTTGATTGTAATTTACTTGTGAAATTGTTGTATGACGTACATATTTTCATTTTCACGAAATTTGTATTTTCTGTGTTTTGTTTGTTTTTGTAAAATGACAAAGACGATAAATAATCGCTTTGATAATAAATGCTTGTGTCACTTTCATATCGGCCATGAATACTTCTTACATGTTTCTCATGAGACTGCCTTTTGTATTGATACATTTCTAAGAACTATTACTATGTGCAGTGCTATTTATCTCAACGTTACACCATTCTTTTGATTGTATTGCTATCTCAGAAACATGGATAAATGCTACCCCGTTGAACCCCTTCTCCCACGGGGGTTATGCAATGTTACATGCTGATAGGTCCAATGGACGCGGGGTGGTGTTGCTTATTTGTAAAATCTGGTATTTCTGGTTTTCGTTTTAATCTACCGGAAACCTGGCTCAACTTTGACACATTACCTTGTTTTTTATAATGATATTGTACGCAAATGAACTAATAAACGTAGAAACAGTTTTATATCTGGTGATTTTAATATTGATCTGTTTAAACTAAGAATAATGTAAATGAATTCCTCAGTTTTAATTCTTTATTCGATGTATCACCTGTTATACGTACTGCAACTCGTCTAACTATAAACAGTGCCACACTGATAGACAATATTTTCACCAATGTTATTAATTCAACTCCTCATTGCGGTACTTTTTGCACTGACACTACAGATCATTTACCAATATTTTGTCATTCATAATTTGTCATGTAAGGATTCAAATGAACATTTTCTGCGTAAATTTTCAAAAGATCAAATACAACATTTCCAAAATGATCTGTAGATAAACATTTTCCTTTCGTTAAGGAGAAATGTAATAAACGTATCCGTAAGCCCTGGATTGATAGATTTATTCTAAATTCAGTAAATAGGAAAAATTATTTGTATGAAAAATTTATTGATAAAAAGAATGCAGCAAGTGAGAGAAAGTATAAGAAACAAAGAAATAAAGTTAATAATATGCTAAAGCATGCTAAGAAAATGTATTTGTGTAAAAAAAAATAATCAATTTAAGAATGATGTAAAAAAAAAAAAAGTTTGACTGTTATTAATTCATTATTCAATGAGCCCAAACATTCTCTAACAGAATATTTCATACGTGATGATGAACGTATTGGTGATTGTCAATATATACTGAATTTAATTCACATTTTGTCAACTGTTGTAAGAAAACCGCTCAAACGCTTTCAGCGTCTAATCATGCTTCTATATTTAATCAATATGATAATAATCTTAATGATAATCTTCCTGACTGTATGTTCTTCAATCCCATATCTGTGCATGTACTATTACAAGTAACTAAGACATTTAAAAAAATTAATGCATCTGGATTTGATAATTTGAGTATTAATTTGTTAAAATAGGTAATACATCATATTGTTGATCCCTTAGTTCATATTTTTAATATTTCTTTGAAAACGGGCATTATACCAGATAAATGAAAAATTGCCAAAATTACTCCTGTATTTAAAAAGAATGACCCACATACATTTGGTAATTAAAAAACAATCTCGGTTCTGTCTGACTTTCGAATAACTTTGTTTCGTTCAACATTGTGTGTGACAGACAATGTGTTTCTCTATGTGTGGTTTGTATTTATGGTACGATAACTCACGTTCCACGTTTAGGGTAAAAACAGAAAGATCACGTCAAAACATAGCGTTTACAAAAACTGGCTTCTTACATAATACAGACGACTAATAAGTAAAGAGGTAAACAAACATCAATTAATATCACGGAAATAGTAATAAACATGGAACTTGTTCATACATCGCGAAAGAGAAAATTGCATAAATAAATAAAAGAAAATGCATATACATGCATCTACTACATGAATAACAGTGAGCTATTTTGTAGGGAATAGCCTTCCACTTGTAATATAATTCCTTTTTCAGTTCTACAATATTGCAATTACAAGCGTGACCCTTGCATTAAAATAACAAATGGTACCAATATGAGATATGATAATTGTTATTGTCAAAATTACGTAACATGATCATTTTTAGCATGTTTAGTTCACATCATTACAAATTTCATATTTATCATTACAATAACTATCTACTTGTTAGTGTATCGAATTCCCAGCCACCTGCTGTTGCTTCTCAATTTTGTTTTCAAGCAACAGCTAAAAACGATGAAACAATATAAAACAGGAGAGTATTGTCAGAGATAGACAAACAAATATTGAAGCTTTATGTAACATATGAAATTAAGCTTCCTTTTCCTCCCGAGCGTGGCACTGGGTATGTACACCGAAGAAGGCGCCAATTTGGCGCATGTTTTCATTGTACGGATTCATCTTAAACAGCTTCATGAAGGTTTCAGTCAAAACGCCCATCCACCCACCCGGCATTGTTTAATAAAGACGTTCTTTCCCTAATTCGGGTATGCGAATATATCACGATTGTTGTTTCATGACTTGAAGTCTATCACTTGTTTTCTATTGTATTTTTGTTGTGCTTTGACTTGATTATTATGTATTGCATTTTTCATGTAAAACTTTGTATGTTTTTTGGTTTTCAAGCCGCATCTTTACCAACATTATCATTATAGATGTTACTAAGCATGTTTAAATGGCCTTTCCCCGGATACTAAAACGGGAAATAGCCTTTTTTCGTCCAATGTTTCTGTGTCAGTAGACAGAGCTGCACTGATCAGATGAAGGAATGTGAATTATGTTTGCATTTATTTCTTTAAGAAGTGTTATTTGCTCTGTGATGTGAGTGGATACCTGAGCGAGGAGCCAATAGGTATTTCAAACAGGGAATGGAAGTACTGGGTGAGGGGGAAAAGAAAGGCGTACATATGTAAATAGAAAGAGAGAGAGGGAGAAAGAGGGAGAGAGAGGGGGAGGGAAAGGGGGAGAGGAAGGGAGAGAGAGAGAGAGAGAGAGAATGGGGGCTAGAAGAGAGACAATAAAGAAACACAAAAAGAAAGACAGATGAAGAGAGAAATGGTGTGGGGTGGGGTAGAGGAGAGAAACAAAAAACAGAAGGAGAGGCAGATAAAATATATAAAACAGATGAAGGAAAATTGGGGGATGCTACTAAAAAGCATTAGTTCAAGCAATTTGAATCAAATATAATTTATGATTGGAAAGTAACAAAGATGCACGAAAAAAGCGTTTATAAGAAAAAAGAAAATCTGAGAAGCGGATGAGTACAATGCACAACAATGCATTATGATATTATTCTTTTCCCTCTTTTCGATTTGTCATATTTGTATTACCTGCATATATTTTATAATGAAAATCCATCTGTCCACTGGAAGCCAAATGCGCATACCTTAATGAACGGAACTTGATTCTTGGATAGATGAAATGTATTCCGACAAATTAACTCAACAAATTGGCTAATCAGCAAAGAAAACGTCGCGAAGCAAGGTTTCTCAAATCAGCACTGTACAATACAACACACTAACGCAAAGGTTACCATGTGAGCATGCAGTTGGTCTGTCGAAAGCACAACGCGCATGTTTGCTGGAAAGTTACTTTGAGCCAATGAGAGTCGTGCAAATTACTTCCAGTGCGCACCGTACCGGCGCACAATAACACTACGTCACAATACAGTGCGATTATCAATAGCGCGAAATTAATAAACTCACAATGGGCTTGCGCATATACCACCCAGGCGTACGATGAAAAACAAAATGAATCGTAATAATAAATGTTTTAGACCTGCATTGTTGTCTTGCAGAGTGCACCGACACTTCCTCCCTCCCCCTCTCTCTCCCTCTCTTTCCCCCTCTCTCTGTCTCTCTCTCTCTCTGACTCTCTCTCTCTCTCTCTATCTCATCTTCCACCTCCCTCCTTCCATCTCGCACACACGTTCGAGAGTAATGAACTTGAGTGAAGGTCGGTTCTTTTTCCTCTCAGATCGAATGCATAGTATTGTCACATTCACTCCCGTGGTAAAGTCATCCCTGGATGAATCACTGATCCCACTGCCAATCTCTCCACTGTAGATTTTTTGCATGCATTTAGAAATTGACATCGATAGACGTCGGAGCTCTCCACCTATTATTACCAGAACATCCGTATAACTCCGTATGATTTGACAGTTAAGCCGACTACGCAGTACCGACGCAAACAATATGTGGTTCGTGCGCGAATGCATCCATTTGGTGACGGTCATATTATCACGTGAGTTTTGCCCTAGAGCGTAATGTTCAGCAACTCCTTTTCCTTTTCTTGTCTAAATGTGTATTTCTTGTAATATTGGTTTGCTTCAAGGTATGTAGAAAAGTTCACATTAATGACATTTTAGGTATGTTTTAAATATTGCCATTTCTTTTTCTTAGAGACGAACAGTCCAATTCCTGGTGCGCCATTGAGTTGTTTTTGGACGAGTGATGAGGAAATTTAGTTAAAGCGAAATTTGTGAGTAAATGGGAACCAAGTATACGGCCAAAACAGGAAGTGTAATGTAACAATGTATTGATATTGCTGTGTTGAATGGTTGGCTTCTTACACATTATTCCAATACGTTTCAAATTATCATCACAAATTACATCAAACACACCCACGAAAGAGAATAGTAGACCCGACAATGCAATCGTATTCAAGATGATAATTGAGATGATGCTGCTGTTCTTCTTCAAAATTTTATGAGGTTTGTAACTATTTTCATAGTTCGGGCCACGATAAGCTTGAACCAAACAGCGGTCAACAAGACAAAGCCAGATTCTGGGATCCATGCTCACACCTACGATGGCTTGCTTGCCACGCCCAAAGATCCGGCTCTTGAAACTTGCGACGGCGACATGATTATGAAGTACTACGATGATCCCCATAGGCGGTTCGGTTACTCCCCCAATGCACCGGGTCACGTGGCACAACGCGCGAAGTGCGTACCACGAGGTATGACGTCACCTATGCAGACATGTACCAATGTACGAGCATGTTGGATATGTGGCCTACTAACAATTGTACACAGAGTACTAGTACTTGTTCAAGTATGAGTCATACGTTGTTTACGGTGTTGATAATAAATAATCATACTACTACTACTACCACTACTACTATTACTACTACTACTACTACTACTACTATTACTACTACTAGTACTATTACTACTACTACTACTACTGCTACCACTACTACTACTATTACTACTACTACTACTACTTCTACTACTACTACTACTACTACTACTACTACTACTATTACTACTACTACTAGTACTACAACTGCCACTCCTACTTTTACCAACGTTACCATGACCACCGTTACCACAAGGTTTTTTTTTCTGCTAGAAGCATCGTGCATTATTAATTACATCGTGATGGCAGTTGCTTGTCCGTGGATTGACACGTGTGATGCACAAAGGGCATTGTATTCATTGAATATCATTTGATAGTAGTTTATTTGTTTTGAGATGCACGAAAGCTCTATATGCCTGCAGGTCACAGACATCACATTATTCAGTCAAATAAACAAAGTTTTGAGATGAAAAGTAATGATTCAATAATATTGATTATGAATTATAATGCCGCGGTGAACTAATGTAATACAAACTTAAATGACTATCTCAAGAGTAAGTTGATAATTAGCAATCCATACAATTCTTCCGTTTAATTGTCATTAAAAGTCCGTTAGAATAGCTTATATGTATAATTATCCTTAATGAAACAATACTACCATGATTTCACCGCTTACCTTGAAATTACTGTTCAATCTCATCTATGATTTAGCCTGCTCCTCGATGCCTTGCCATGACAACGAATCATGTTTGGAAACCAGGAGCGGGTACATTTGTGAAATGAGAGGTAAAGTCTTGAAGCCAGATGAAGTCAATCATTATGGTTTATTATTTTGGTGATTTGTTAGGAGAGGACATGAAAAATAAAGACTGGGAAAGAAAGTAAAATTCATTATCACGATGATTGCAACCAGAAATTTTATGATTGTTTGCATAATTTTTTTATACATGTCCCCGTACAGAAACTATATTAACACACATACACATACACATAAACATATACATACACATACACATACACATGCGCACGCACAGACACAGGCAAACAAGTACACAGTGTAATCAACGTTAAAGTGAGCTGTTGATTGATGAAAATAGGGTATAGTTCTGCTCTGGAGAAATCTTATTGAATGGTTGTGTATATTATTCATCATTATTCTATTCAATATATATACTACTCTGATATTCGGCAAACGGTTAAACTGTAGGCTTGCGGACTCGCGGTGATCTCAAAACAATAGTAGGGAGCTTTCTAACGCGAGACCGAACGTCAAGCTACTACGAGTGACGTCATATTTTGCCACTGCGCATGCCCGAAAGCCTTCACTCGCGTCGCCGTCCAATTCTGACGACGGGAGTCGGGGGAAATTTCCCCGATTCCACGTTGTGAAAACGACAACGTTAGTGCGATTCACTTGTCTAAACAACAGGAATAGGTAGGTCTATTTTGTTGTTTCTACTTCTTGCATCATGAAATAGTTTCTTGAGAGGGCTTGAAATATAAACTATCAATCATTATGCGATCACATTTTTCATTTTTCTCTACGCACGGTCTTTGATCTGAACATTTAGTCACGTGATATCGCCGAAGGCCGCGGCCCCGTCGTGAAAACCGAAAGCGCTTCTGCGACAGAACGAACGAGATCTGCACAACCTCGATACGCACGAGTTAACTCGTTAGTAGCTGACGCTCGGTCTCAGGTTAGAAAGCTCCGTAGTATTATCACGACGCCGCATGCCAAGAGCTAATAGTAATGTTGCGAAATTACCTAATGTCTAAATGTCTCTCACAACAGTGAGTCAAATATCCTGAAAGAATACAACCACATGATGTGACCGAAAGTTTCATGATTTTCTAAACAGTACTTCTTTATACTGTAATCTTGTTGAGCTGCCTGGGTGTAAAATCACTTTTTTCATTGTCCATGTACAATGCACACACAAACTAATACGCAATAGTGAGTCCATGATAGCATTATGATTCTCCAAAATGCATGACTTTGTTCTCCTGTATACCATACTGTATAAATGTTTTCCTCAAATCCGTATTTTCTTTTTGGTTTCATCAACTGTTACGGGTTATATTTTCGTGTTAATTAATTAGCGGTTAGCGAGTGATATAGTGATTGCCTGTGGATGATTGTGTTTGGGGCATGTGAGCATGTCTTTCCTCTATTGTTTTATTTGAATCACCGAACTCTTCTCTTAATTCGGTAGGCACGAACGGGAGCAGTTCAAGAGAAGCTTCCGAGTCTGTGCGGTTGATCGGGAGGTCAACAAAGTCTGAAGGTCATGTTAGGATTATGATCAACGGAACATTTATGAAAAATTGTGGAACTGCATGGGACATTTATACCGCCAACATTGTTTGCCGATCGCTGGGCTACTTCGGTGCTATATATGCAACAACCGTGAATAAAGCAGACCGACATGACTTGTCCAGGTACATTGTCGGTGCTGAGAACACTATCACACCGAGATACCCAGCTGAAAAGATATTGGGTAGCAATGGTTGGAATTTCATCGGCATCGTATGCAATGGCCACGAGCTGGACGTCAATGACTGCAGAATGATGCTGATACCGGCAATGAAATGCAACCTGGTGTCGGGAGGAGTCAAGTGCTGTATGAACTCGTTGTACTAATATCGTATTTTAGTTTCTCTAGGCCTCAATATATCATTCTGTCCGTCTGGCTTGCTGTCTCCATCGTTGTTTCTTCCAGTATTTCATGCAACAGTCGATGTCGATCCCCCTTTTCTCTAGTAGCTCTGTCTAAGCCATGTTATCTGCCTCGTTTTATTCCTATAGATCTCATAGCGATTTTACTGAGAGGCAAAGTGAGGTGTCAGTGATCTAAAAGTTTTTTTTTTTGATGAATTTCACTGCGCAAATTAAGGTTAGGGTTAGAATCACACTTAAGTTATAATGCTACTTTTTCATATGATTCCCGGGATACCAAAGAACATGAACATTGCTTCGCACACAGCACTGTGGTGGTCTCCCCAATCTTAGAATTTCTCCTCTCATGTCTTGGGACATCGCAGCGTGGTCTCATCTTTAACTAGGATCTGCAGTAATATACAAAAAATATATATAAAAAAGATAATACCTCCAAGAAAAAACATGAATATCTCTGTCGATGAAAAGTCGTTATTTGCAGCTTCTTGTTTATAAAGAACACGGGATATGTGCATATTAATTGTGAACATCCATTCATATTCTCATGACAATCCATTATTGAGGATGCAACTGTTATCGTGACATTACCACTTAGTTTGAAAGAAAGAAGTTTATTGAAATCTGTTTGGCTTTCAGATGAGGATCCCTGCCTTCCGAATCCGTGTCAAAACGGTGGCCTATGCCTGCAAGATGCCAAGATGTTTTACACATGTCAGTGTCTGGCAAATTATACAGGAGCTCACTGCGAAGTCGGCAAGTATTGATATTGTGTGGTGTTATGTGCGCGAAATGCATATTAAACACATTCCTTGGAAATATATATAATACATGTGACAATGTGACAGGGGCACACCGGGATAGAAACAGAGAGAGAGAGAGAGAGAGAGATGGGCCCAGGAGGAAGGCGAGCTAGAGAAAAACACACACACACACATACACGTCTAGGCGAGAGTGTGATTGGTAATCAAGTAATACATTGTTGTATCAAAAGCACGAACCATTGGCCATGGATCATGGCCAAAACCTAAGTTTATTTATTTATTATTTATTCATTTTATTTATGTATTCCTTAAAAATACAGGGTAGGCAACCACAGTTAAAAAAAACTGCTTTACAAGTTTACCGATAATCAAACAAGGACTTGTAATTTCAATGAACACGTACAATATAAACCATTTGTTTGTCGTCCATAGATGAGCAGAGCTGTGATTTCCACCCTTGTCTAAATGGAGGAACGTGCAAGTTTACTCAAACCAGTCCGCGCTGCACATGCACACCTGGTTTCAGCGGACCGTTTTGCGATGCAGGTAACTAGAGTTAACGAAGATCCAGTACTTCATCCGTAATATGAGGGGCGGGGACTTCCGGCTAGATAGTGGTAATTCCCTGCGCAGACGATGAAGTATTGAAAGTTCATCCCTCAATGGCCGGAAAGCTTGTTGTGTTACCATGGTTACTAAAACTATTTATGTATGACTATGATATGCGACTTAATTCAAAGAGATCTGTCATTTTATCACTGTACCGAGTTATCGTGTAAAAAGTGTCATTTGATAATTGGACCTAGACCTTGACCATTGACCTATCTGACTCAGAACTTAATGAATTAATTGTCCTATCATGTAGTATGATTGTACTTACTTTAATGAAATTCGATCATTTTCTTTAATTTTCTCGTAAACGCGATCCGGGCGAACGAATGGATGGACGGACAACCCACGAACATACTGCTATCCGGCCATTTCGTGATGGAAACATATAATCATTCTCGGATTAGCTCATGTGGAAATAGATATCTTACTACTATCTTAAATTAGCCTTTGTGATACGGCGCGCAGAGCTGGGTGCATCAAGTTAAATCATTTACATTGAACAAACTGTCTTTGTCCTATATCACGCATATGCGCCATGATCTTGGTTCGGTTATTAGGCAGAATACTGCCAAGTGCAAGACAATGCGGCAAACCTTTTGATCACCAATGCAAAGATCACACGTTTTAATCATGTTCAATTAAATTAATGGAATGAAATGAAATTTCAAGGTATTAGCTGACTCATAATCTTACCTCTGTTTGCCATTTTTCCTCTCTTGCTCACTCTTCTATATGTCTGTCACTTGACGCTGCCTTCCCATTATTTTTTTCATTTTCATTTCTTCTGTTTGTTCTCACCATTGTTCTCGTATGTTTCAATCTCTCTATCTCCCTCTATCCTTGTTTCCTCACCCACGCAACAGAAATCTACGATCCTGTGCCATGACCATCTGCAGGTAACCCTACGCGTGTCACAAGAGCTGTTGGTTTATGGAATGCGAGTGTAGCGCTTGTGCCTAAATGCACCACTAGCACATGAGGAGGTCATAAAAACAGATTTTTTATTTAAAAAAAAACTGTCGATATTTGTATGTATCGAGTGCAAATTTCTGAGCCTATATACCTGTACAGATGAAATGATAGTTTTGCCAGCATGTAAACAGCAAACGATTCTGTGCAGTCATTTACGAGTACTCAAAGAGGAACCCCGACAAGGCGTATTTGGATAATTTAGATGAAAATAAAAAATCATGATATATTGCATCAAAATATCTGAATATATTCGGTGAAATTACTTTTCAAATGGGTAAAGGGGCGAGTACAGCTGTGTACCATTGCAAAATACATTTAGGTCCTGTTGCATTTTTTGCTACCACTGGCATCTTCTATGGAAACTATGAATTTGATTGGCTGTTGAGCGATGTTACCATGATAGTTACCATGATGAGTTGAAAAGAACAATAACACAAATGAATTTTGTCATAAGTACACAAAACAGTATCCTGACTTGTCACAAGTTTTATCTTTTACATGATACATATTGCTTGATATTAAAAATTTAAGCAGATCCTGATTTTACTCCTTGTTTTTTTTATTCCTTGATTGTTATTTATTTGTGAAATTGTTGTATAATGTATATATTTTCATTTTCTCGAAATTTGTATTTTATGTGTTTCGTTTGTTTTTGTAATACAAAGACTATCAATAATTGCTTTGATAATAAATGTTTCTGTCACTTTAATATCGGCCATGAATACTTCTTACATGTTTCTCACGAGACTGCCTTTTGTATTGATACATTTCTAAGAACTATTTCTACGTGCAGTACTACAATTACAACGTTTTCAATCCTCTAGAAGATCTTGCTCCTGACTTGCATGTTTTTAATTTCTCCTGATCATGTCCATGTCTCTTACTTTCAGAATTCAATTCTCAATCTCCACTTGATTCGAATGTTCGTATGATTCACTTTAAACTTACAAAAACAAAAAAAAACACTTACAAAAAATACATCAAAATTTATCTCAACGTTACACCATTCTTTTGATTGTATTGCTATTTTAGAAACATGGATAAATGCTATCCCGTTGACGCGGGGGTGGTGTTGCTAATTTGTAAAATCTGGTATTCATTTTTAACGTTAGAGAGGATATTGTTTGTAGTTCTAATACTGATATTGATTGTGAATGCCTATGTATTGACTTTGTAGATCAATTTCAGAGGAAAAATGCGGGGTTACAGTTTATTCCGAAGGTTCGTAATTCCGAAACACGTAAATTGCCTATACCTCGATGCTCGTGAGTCCGAAAACGAAAAAGGGTTCATTTATCCGAGCATTTGTCGCGTAACGTTCGGAATAACGAACCTTCGGAATAACGAGTGCTTCCCAAATACGGTCGGTGTAATCTACCGGAAACCTGGCTCAACTTTGACACATTACCTTGATTTTTATAATGATACTGTACGTAAACTAACTAATGAACATGGAACAATTTACACAACTGGTGATTTTAATATTGATCTCTTTAAACTGAAAATAATGTAAATGAATTCCTCAGTATTAATTCTTTATTCGATATATCACCTGTTATACGTACTACAACTCGTATAACTATGAACAGTGCCACACTGATAGACAATATTTTCACCAATGTTATTGATTCAACTGCTCATTGCGGTACTTTTTGCACTGACACTACAGATCATTTACCAATATGTATCATTTTGTCATTCATAATTTGTCATGTAAGGATTCAAATGAACATTTTCTGCGTAAATTTCCAGAAGATCAAATACAACATTTCCAAAATGATCTATAGATAGACATTTTCTTTTGGTTAAGGAGAAATGTAATAAACGTATCCATAAGCCCTTGATTAATAGATTTATTCTAAGTTCAATAAATAGGAAAAATTATTTGTATGAAAAATTTATTGATAAAAAGAATGCAGCAAATGAGAAGTATAAGAATCAAACGAATAAAGTTAATAATATGGTAAAGCATGCTAAGAAAACATATTTGTGTAAAAAAAGATAATCAATTTAAGAATGATGTAAAAAAAAAAGTTTGACTGTTATTAATTCATTATTCAATGAGCCCAAACATTCTCTAACAGAATATTTCATGTGTGATGATGAACGTATTGGTGATAGTCAATGTATATACTGAATTTAATTCACATTTTGTCAATTGTTGTAAGGAAACCGCTCAAACGCTTTCAGCGTCTAATCATGCTTCTATATTCAATATATATGATAATAATCTTAATGATAATTTTCTTGACTGTATGTTCTTCAATCCCATATCTGTGCATGAACTATTACAAGCAATTAAGACATTGAAAAAAGTAATGCATCTGGATTTGATACTTTGAGTAGTAATTTGTTAAAATAGGTAATACATCATATTGTTGATCCCTTAGTTCATATTTTTCATATTTCTTTGAAAACGAGCATTATACCAGATGAATGACAAATTGCCAAAAGTACTCCTGTATTTAAAAAGAATGACCCACATACATTTGGTAATTATAGACCAATCTCGGTTCTGTCTGACTTTCGAATAACTTTGTTTCGTTTAACATTGTGTGTGACAGACAATGTGTTTCTCTATGTGTGGTTTGTATTGATGGTACGATAATTCACGTTCCACGTTAGGGGTAAGAACAGAAAGATCACGTAAAAACATAGCGATATAGTTTAAAATCAAACTGGCTTTTTACATGATACAGACGACTAATGAGTAAAGAGGTAAACAAACATCAATCAATATCTCGGAAATGGTAATAAACATGGAACTTGTTCATACATCGTGAAAAAAGAAAATTGCATTAATAAATTAAAGAAAATGCATATATACATGCATCTACTACATGAATAAGAGTGAGCTATTTTGTAGGGAATAGCTTTCCACTTGTAATATAATTCCTTTTCCAGTTCTACAATATTGCAATTACAAGCGTGAACCTTGAATTACAATAATAAGTGGTAACAATAGGTGATATAATAGTTATTGTCAACATTAGGTAACATGATCATGATTGCCCTTTAGCATGTTTATTTCACATCATTACAAATTTCATATTTATCATTACAATAACGATCTAATTGTCAGTGTATCGAATTCCCAGCCACCTGCTGTTGCTCCTCATTTTCTTTTTTCAAGCCACAACTAAAAACGATGAAACAATATAAAACAGAAGAGTATTGTCAGAGATAGACAAACAAAAATTGAAGCTTTATGTAACATATGAAATTAAGCTTCCTTTTCCTCCCGAGCGTGGCACTAGGTATGTACACCGAAGAGGGCGCCAATTTGGCGCATGTTTTCATTGTCCGGGTTCATCTTAAACAGCTTCATGAATGTTTCCGTCAAAACGCTCATCTACCCACCGGCATTATTTAACAAAGACGTTCTTTCCCTGATTCGGGTATGCGAATATTTCACGATTGTTGTTTCATGACTTGAAGTCTATCACTTGATTTCTATTGTGTTTTTGTTGTGCTTTGACTTGATTATTATGTATTGCATTTTCATGTAAGACTTTGTGTGTAATATTGTCGGTTTTCAAGCCGCATCTTCACCAACATTATTATTATAGATGTTACCAAGCAGGTTTAAAGGGCCTTTCCCCGGATACTAAAACGGGAAAGAGCCCTTTTTTCGTCCAATGTTTTTATGTCAGTAAACAGAGCTTCACTGCTCAGATGAAGGACTGAGAATTATGTTTGCATTTCTTTCTTTAAGAATTGTTATTTGCTCAGTGATGTGAGTGGATACCTGAGCGAGAAGTCAATAGGTATTTCAGACAGGGAATAGGAGTACAGGGTGAGGGGGAGAGAGAGGGGGGAGGAGAGGGGGGGGGGAAGGGGGGAGAGAGAGAGAATGGGGGTTAGAAGAGAGGCGGAGACAATAAAGAAACACAAAAAGAAAGACATATAAAGAGAGAAATGGTGTGGGGTGGGGAAGAGGAGGGGACCAAAACAGAAAGAGAAGCATATACAAGATATAAAACAGATCAAGTGAAATTGGGGATGCTATTAAATTAAAACATTACTTCTAGCAATTTGAATCAAATAAAAAAAAAAAGAAAAAAAAAATGATAAGGGTCATGGAACCCCAATGAAAATCAGAGAAGCGTATGAGTACAATGCACAACAATGCATTATGATATTATTCTTTCCCATCTTTTCCATTTGTCATGTTTGTATTACCTACATATATTTTATAATGAAAATCCATATGTCCACTGGAAGCCAAATGCACATACCTTAATGGACGGAACTTGATTCTTACATAGATGAAATGTATTCCGACAAATTAACTCCACAAATTGGCTGATCAGCAAAGAAAAAGTCGTGAAGCATGGTTTTTCAAATCAACACTGTAGAGTACAACACACTAACGCAAAGGTTACCATGTGAGCATGCAGTTGGTCTGTCAAAAGCACAACGCGCATGTTTGCCGGAAAGTTACTTTGAGCCAATGAGCGTCGTGCAAACTACTTCCAGTGCGCACCGCACCGGCGCACAATAACCATACGTCACAATACAGTGCGATTATCAATAGTGCGAAATTAATATACTCACTATGGGCTTGCGCTCATACCACCCAGGCGTACGATGAAAAACAAAATGAATCGTAATAATAAATGTTTTAGATCTGCATTGTTGTTTTGCAGAGTGCACCGACACTTCCTCCCTCCCCCTCTCTCTCCCTCTCTCTCCCCCTCTCTCTGTCTCTCTCTCTGTCTCTCTGTCTCTCTCTCTATCTCATCTTCCACCTCCCTCCTTCCATCTCGCACACACGTTGGAGGGTAATGAACGTGAGTGAAGGTCGGTTCTTTTTCCTCTCAGATCGACTGCATAGTATTGTCACATTCACTCCCGTGGTAAAGTCATCCCTGGATGAATCACTGATCCCACTGCCAATCTCTCCACCGTTGATTTTTTGCATGCATTTAGAAATTGACATCGATAGAAGTCGGTGCTCTCCACCTATTATACCAGAACATCCATATATGCAACCGTATGATTTGACAGTTGAGCCGACTACCCAGGTCGAAATTCCCATAGAAACCAGTAGAAACCGCAGTAGAGACCGTCTACTGGTTTCTACTGGTCCAGTAGAGTCTACTGGTCTGAAGAGGAACTATACGAAATCAAACCAGTAGAAACCAGTAGAAACCAGTAGAGTCTAATGTGTTGAAGACCAGTAGAAACCAATAGAAACCAGTGAGATCTAATGGTTTGAGAAGGAGTGTGAAAAAAACAAAGTGAAACCATTAGAGACCAGTGGATTCTGATGGTATTGAAGACCAGTAGAAACCATTAGAATCCACTGGTCTCTAATGGTTTCTACTGGTTTGATTTTGTTTTTTTCACACTCCTTCTCAAACCACTAGATCTCACTGGTTTCTATTGGTTTCTATTGGTCTTCAATACCATTAGAATCTACTGGTCTCTAATGGTTTCTACTGGTTTGACTTTGTTTTTTTACACTCCTTTTCAAACCATTAGATCTCACTGGTTTCTATTGGTTTCTACTGGTCTTCAATACCATTAGAATCCACTGGTCTCTAATGGTTTCTACTGGTTTGATTTCGTAGTTCCTCTTCAGACCAGTAGACTCTACTGGACCAGTAGAACCAGTGGACCAGTGGACCAGTTCTACTGTTTTAGCGACCCTAAGCTGTGAATGTGTCGTGCCCGAAATCGTTCATACACTCTGATATAGCTGGTCTTTTGTTATGCGGACATTTCAAAGGGACCCTCGAAATTTTGTCCGCATGACAAAAGATTGTGTCCGTAGTGTCAGTAATACCATGGACCTATCATGGATGGACTGCGCTCGGATAGACTTCCTTTGATCTATGAGGTCCGCCGCCTCATAAAAATCCAAGACATTCAGGTGTTTTAAACAACTAGCTGTATTTCTAATTAGGTAGTGCCTTCCTCTGAATAACAAAAGAAAATCTGTTTTAAGAAGTATGCCAACCGTTCAGCCTTCGCTGGGAGCTCGTTGCTGATCTTTTTACACACACTGTGAATTAGTTTTGGGGTAAGCGAAGGGAAACTTTGAAAAAATTGTAGAAAGAATTTGGTCCGTAACTTTTTCGGACACCTCCGCACACGAAATTGAGGTTGTTTCCATGAAAGATGAAACACTCAATAAACGATTTACAAGATATTTTTAAGGAAATATGATTCGGAAATGTGTGATATGAAGGCATTTCTCTGGCATGTTTTCTACAGTATTCTCATTTTATCTTAAAAACGAAGCAACAATATAATCTGAAATTCACAGAATCGTATCTTTATAAGATGTAATACTACTGCACATGCACTTCAGTTCATGTAGTGGTTCTGAAATCTTCTGCGCATACAGAATATATATTCCTCAAAATGCATCTACATTTTGTCATGCTTGTTTGGCGGCGGATCTCCCTCGATCAAAGAGCCAAACGCGTAAAATATTCCATTGTGACATCAATGCACACGACTGCTGTAGGAATAAATTACACTTCGTGCTGACTCCATTCCTTACACCTCTCTGGTAATACACACATACCCTTGGTACACACAGAGTCATGACCGTATGTATTCAGAGTACATGCTAAGTTTAATGTGTAGCTTATATCGCTGGTTTAACGTCGTTTTGTACGACGATATACGGTGGATGTTAGAACGGTGTTATTTAAGTGTGGCATATATGCCATCGTACAGGGCTTTTGAATGAGCCGTTTTCGCAATGTATTGATAAATTTATCCCTAGGACGCTACGATTCGCCTGTATCTGGTGATTCAGTTTAAATTGGTGCATGGAATGCATATTAGTTGTTGCTACTCTTCAACTTTCCCGCTATTCGCCACCTTAAGAGTCGTTTCGGACACGTCTGTTTTAATCAATGAAACTGGTTATGTATGACTTTCTGTGCAACTGGTTTGAACCATCATGCTGATCGATATGCCGTTGAGCTTGTTCCATATCTTCTACCACTCTTCTTGCAGAATCGAGAAGATCTTTGTGATTTTGAGTTTTAAGCAGTCTCGAACTGAACACCTGAGCTTGCTCTTGACGCTGCTCTAATTACACATATTATTTCGTCTGTCCTCCCTCTGGCTCCCAAAACAAACAAATAACACAATAATACACTTCAATTATTGTGGGATAGCCTGATAACGACTACTGGGAGCCGGCCTTTTATTTATGTATGTATGTTTAACAAACATTTCTTCTCGTTTCCTTCAGGAAACCGGACTGAGCGTGTTCCAGGGTAAAAAACCAGAGATGAAACTCGACGAGAATAAAAACTCTGGAAAATCTTAGGAAACACAGTCATGGCATAACATAACACAACACACTTTCATTGCCAACAAAAGTTGTCTCGTTGAAAGATCAAGCTAGAATGATGCAATTACGTACTAATTGATGCCACTTCCCCCGTACGTGCCCTGGTCACCGTGCAGAATTAGCTCGCACACCTGTACGAGCTGCCTATGCAAATTACATTCCATCGGGCCAAAAGCCCCGCACCCAACATAAGTATGCATTAATTAACGATAAAAACAACATTTGCCTGCTGTACCGCAGACAAATAATATTAACATCAACTAGTTGACCCTTGCCAATAATCCATTTCCGTAATGTATTCACAACTTTCCCTCTTTATACTGCCTTGTTACGTACATTCACCTATATTCATGGGTTTCGTGATTCAGTTTCAATGGATGGAACGCAATCTGAGTCTATTGGTTGTTGCTACTCGGACAAACCTCGAACAAGCTTTGGGGTTGCCATTAGTAACGTATTGTTTGAACGACGTGAATAACATTTGATTACATAATGAAAATGGTCTGTTAGTGTGGGGATGTGCATACATTACATTCTATGATCGTTAATCATAGATCCCCTTACACACATATTTAATCTTTCTCTCAGTTCAGGTGCATTCCCAACTTCAATGAGAACTGCCAAAGTAATCCCGATACACAAGAAAGGGAACATCCGGGATGTTGGGAAACTATAGACCTATTTCATTGCTCACTTCTTTCTCCAAGATTCTCGAAAAAAAAATATTTATACAAGAACCATCAAATTTCTCGACAACAATAATGTAATATGTAACTCACAATTCGGATTTAGGACAAAACACATTACCTCTCACGCCATTCTTATTCTACACGAAAAAGTAACCACTACATTAGACATATATTTGGTATTTACCTAGATTTTTCAAAAGCCTTTGACACTGTAAATCACGACATTCTTTTAAATAAACTTTCACATTATGGAATCCTTGGGAGAGCTTTAGATATTTTAAAAGATTATCTTTCTAACAGGAAACAATTCGTCTCTCTCAACGGTACAAGCTCAACTACTAAATATATTCGGTGCGGCGTACCACAAGGTTCTCTTCTCGGCCTTTTGCTTTTCAGTATTTACATAAATGACTTTTATAAATCCTCTAACGTTCTCTCCTTTATAATCTTTGCTGCATGACGACACCAACCTTTTTTACTCGCACTCCTGTCCCGAAACTCTTATCGACACCATCAATTATGAAATTTATCGTGTAACCAACTGAATCAAGGCTAATAAACTCTCCCTAAACCTAAACCAGACTAATTATATGCTTTTTAGTAACTCGATCACATCACTCCCAAGAAACATAGTGTTTGACGATATCATCTTATCGAAAGTTACCTCAACTAAATTTTTAGGTTTGACAACAGACAGCAATCTAACATGGAAACCCCACATAAACAATGTATCCAAACTCATCTCCAGAAACGTCGGCATAATCAATAAAATGAAACGATACTTTCCATCAAACATATTACTCATGTTATACTCAACACTCATTCTCCCTCATCTACAATACGGTATTCTTGCATGGGGTAATTCCAGTAAACACACATGGATAAACTTAATTTGATACAAAAAAGGGCTTTGCTTATAATTTTGATAAACCCTATCTTGCCCACACAGACAAATTATTTATTGAAAACAAACTACTAAAGGTGTCCGATTTATACTTGTTTAATCTAGGCCAACTGATGTTTCAAATGTGAGCAAAACAACCTCCCCCTAATTATACTGAACCTTTTCTCAATTAAAGAATGATTTTTTTCACACATATCCAACAAGACAATCAAGACATTTTCAACTTCCACGTAACAACACTCCTCGCTCATAGACTCTTCACATTTCACGGACCAAAATACTGGAACCCCTTGCACCTAAACATATATCTGCCACTATAAATACATTCAAAAGAAACCTAAAAAACACAAAATTGAACAACACTCAAAATCTTATAAAATCTTTAAAGTCTTGTAATGCCCCTCGATCCCCCCAGACCCGCCCTCCGTCCCCGCTCCAGCCTTCTCCTTGCCTTGTCTCTGGTGATTTTTTTTAATTATTTTCATCAATGGTTTATAACTGATTAATAATATTTGTTTAAAATATGTTTTGTTCAAAGGGGTCCAGCTGACAAGCTCTGCTTTTTGGACTCCCCCACACACTCACCTTGATCGTCATCATTACAATTTGTACATTTCACATATTTATTTCATGCATGTTTATTCTGTGATCTTTGTACTACTGCTTGCATCTTTTACTTTTGAATGTCTGAGTTGTGGAAATAATAAATTACAAAATTACAAAATCTACAAAATTAATTGGCCTGCACTGCATGGTAAACGTCAAAATCTAACGAGCCCGTGGCCCGCCGTGATGGCGACATGACGATTCCAACCAGTTCATTAATATAGCTCTATGGTTCCAACATGACTACGAGTCCCGGAATAATGTCCAACTCGTACGTCACAAACTTGATCATAATTGTACACGGCAGAAAATACATGTACTTGCATCATGAAAAGGTCAAGTGAAAGATGTCAACTCTAAGAGGTCTATGCCATTTTGGAAGTTGCATGTAGCATTGCATGTGTTGCATAGATTGCGATTTGTTCCATATTTTTCTTTTGTCGATTGCATAGTCGCAGAGTGTGCATTGTGATATTTTTTTTTTGTTAATTATGTACCAATGTATTCGTAGTGTTCGTCCTTATTTCTTTATGTCATGGCGTGTTTACTCTCTTAAGTGAATTTGTATTGTGCAGTATAGTTTATGTAAAAATTGTATGTATACAAATGTAATCCCAAGAAAGTGAGTTTCCGTTGAGGACAATAAAGATAATGAATGAATGAATGAATGAATGAATGAATGAATGAAGTGTAATTCAACACAACCACTATACGCCACTACTGTTCAAACGATTTACATGTAGTCTTCTCGGGTGTGTTTCATCCCCTAAAAGGTATAGTTCCTTAAAATGTAGACCTATCTAAAAAAAAAAAAAAATAAATAAAAAAAAAAAGGTAAAAGATCGACAGGGTAGTCCATTCGAAGAAGACATGAAACTCGATCAGGAATCAAAGGTATACCTTAACCACAATGTGTATGAAATATTACAGTCGTAGCTTCGTGAACCATTATCGGAAAGAAAAAAATCTGGATCCTTGTTTACTTTTGAAACGCCCCGACCTATATAGTCGACAAACTCTACATTGATGACCGTGTGGTCCCTGTATAGCTGCATGGACAATTTTGGACGGCCCGTCCAGCAAAACCTCTTCGAAATCTACCGACCTCTATATAGTTATTTTACTAATTTTTATTTTAAATCAGAGAAAGAGACAAGACGAAAGAGAGAGAAAGAGATAAGGAGAGAGAGAGAGAGAGAGAGAGAGAGAGAGAGAGAGAGAGAGAGAATGAGAGAGGGAGTGAGAGGGGGGGTGGGAGGTGTGCTTACATTTTCTTCGGGTTAATAAATACTACGTATGTACGTAATAAATACTACGTTATACGTACGTACGTGATAATACTACGTACATACGTGATAATTACTACGTACGTACGTGATAATACTACGTACGTGCGTAAGAACTTTTTTTTTCCTTGTCAAAAATGTCCGGTTTGGGCGCTGCACTATACCACTACGTAGTGGTAGATTTGGGGATTCGTAGTCTTGACTTTAGGACTACTTAGGTTACGTTCCAGCAGTGTAGCGCATCACAGGTCTTTGGTTCGCAGTTTGCACACGTGTTGAAGTTAATGATGCCATCGCGCAAACCTCTGCGCTGCACTCGGGAGATCACGATGGCGCTCACTAATGACAAGTTAAATGCCATTTTAAGCAATTTTGAAAGGGTTACTAAACATCCCGAGAATTACGTAAGGTAAGTGGACCTGGAATACATGATATCGTACTTAAATTCTGCTTAACATTTCGTAAAGGTTGCCTGTGCGATAAGTACATTTTCGATTCGGGTTCGAATAGCGGTCCCACCTATTGCTTCTTTCGTTAGTACTTAACTATTCACATTCATTGCCAATAAAGGGTTAGGCCCTACTAAATTAGAAAAATAAGTTCCCACTAATCTATGTAAAATTATCCACTAAAAACGAATTTCACATTCGTTTGCCGCAATAAAGTCTCTATTTGACGAAAATTTGAAAAAACGCACGCCTCCTGTGACGTATGAGAAGTCAAAATAGAATTTCATGGGTGCTAAGCTAATGCACTTTGGTATCCCATGAAAAAGGCCATATATAATGCACAAAATGGGAACGCTGCAATACTGATTGTTGTTGGCAGAAAGTGACCTGGAAATCACTTTTTTGGACAAATTCGGCAGCGAAAATTTTGTCTAGGGTTAGGGTCCGGTCAGGGTTAGGTTTAGGGTTAAAATTCATAAAACTAGTGGGATACCAAAGTGCACTAGCGCCATTTCATGAAGATTGTCGTTGCCCCCTCCGCAATTTCATAAAATTTATCAACACCGCATATTCATAGATCTAGACATGAGCTCATAAAACCCTTTTTCAGCACAGCTTCACCTTTGTAAAGCGTTATAAAATCAAAAGCCAAATAGAAGCTCTGTATTTACTCTTGACATTACTCTTGCTTACAAATTGAACCACATAACAGAACATTTTCGTTTTCACCATGAATCACAAAAAAGTTAAGTGGATTTTCAAAAACTTACAGAGAATGTTTCAATCTCACTCGTTCATTGCAGCTTTCCCATCTAAGTTTAACTTTATCTTCAAGATAGGCTGCAGAGCCCTTCGAAGATTATTACAGAAGAAGCTTTGCGGTGCCGCTAGACATTCTATGGCTTGCCCAAAATAGCGCCACACTCACGACACTCCGTCTTAACAGAAACATTTAATAAGATAAAATCTAATTTGGGAGATTCATAGATGCAGGTTGAGAATAGAAGCTCGCAGAAAATGCATATAACATTGTGCCATTTGCACAGCACTTAATTTTCTGTCCTGTGAAAACAAAAAATCCATAATTCCGTGAAGGGCACCTTGCATGTCAGCAGTTGGGTTCACCAATTCTGCGGCTTTCAGTGCACTGATTATAGACTCTACTTAAAGGGTTACCGGTACTAAATTAGAAAAATCAGTCCCCACTAATCTATGTAAATTATCCATTAAAAACGAATTTCATATTTGTTTCCCACAATAAAGTATAATTTTGACGAAGATTTGAAAAACGTATGCCTCCAGTGACGTCAGAGAAGGCAAAATGCCATAGATTAATGCGTTATTGCATTCACCTGTATTTTGTCATTCAGATTCAATGGATGGAATGCACTTTGAATCTATTAGTTGTTGCTACTCGGACAAACCTCAGACAAGTTTTGGGGTTCCCAGTGGTAACGTATCGTTTGGCATTTATGACATTTTGACTTCTCTGACGTCACTGGAGGCGTGCATTTTTTTCAAATTTTTGTCAAAATGAGACTTTATTGCGGCAAACGAATGAGAAATTCGTCTTTAAGGGATAATTTTACATAGATTAGTGGGAACTTATTTTTCTAATTTAGTAACCCTTTAAAGTACTTATTTGCTATGTTTTTTTTAAAAAGATGCAATATATTCTAGTAATTTCTAAGGAGTTTCACTGTTCTGTCACCCAAAGCAATTTCCTCTTTGAAGTTTTGACTCTAACTGATGAAGTATCTAAGTTACATTCATGTATTTTATGTCTTCACTTGGCAGTCCTCAAGCAGCTCACCAAAATGCGCTGACGTCATGTACTCAGACACTGTACAACCTGGCTGCCAGGCACGGGGAGGACCACATTGGCATTTCCAACCCCCTCGCTGAGCTCATCACAGAGGGCTTTGACCAGGAGCAGATCTGGCAGGAGCTGGAGCTGCAGAACAGGCCCTGTCTGGGTAGCCTGGTGGGGCGGGTAGCCAGGGCTGCGGCAGGCTGGAGAAGACTGCACCTCACTGGGGACAGGCAGGAGGACAGGAAGAAGACAGAGAATGTCGATGATGGCAACAATGAGGAGGAAGAGCAGGATGATGAGGAGGAGGAGGTATTCGATGGAAATGACAGCGAGGAAGATGGTGATGAGTTGAACAGTGAAGATGAGATCAGTGATCACGCATCAGATACAAGAACTAAGAAAAGTAAGATGGTTGAAGACCCAGGAGACAGTGATGATGAATCAGAAACAAACTTTGATATTGATGATTTGAGAACTCAAGAGACAAAGAAGGATTCAAAAAAAGTTTCAAGCAGTACAAATGCAGAGGCAAAGGGGAAGGCTTCCGTTGTGGACGATCAGTTCTTCAGATTGGCAGACATGGAGAAGTTTTTAGAGATGGAAGATGCAAAGGAGGTGAAAAGATCAAGACGCGTGGAAAAGGAAGATGCAAGTGATGATGATGAGGAGGATGATGACGATGAATCGGTTGATTATTTTGAGGGCTTCAATGATGACGCCCCATCACGAAAAAAGGTGAGTGTTCTTTTCAATCATACACCCACCAAATTGTAAACATATGTTCAGAGTTATCACATAAACATGGTCTAAAAAAATCCAATTTGTAATGGAATCCATCTTGTTAGACAAATTATAATTCCAAAAGTTTGTTTGTTGTCATGTAGTTTGATTGTTTTACATATGTTACCAATGATTTTGTGTAATGTGAATTTATGTCATATGTACCTGCTTGTGAGTATTTAAATGAAATGTGCCAACTCAGGGAAACATTTATCTAGAGATAATTTTTGCTGTATTGTTCCTTAAAATGAATGAGTTCATACTCCTGTTGCTGACCTTTAACTTCGCAACAGATTGTTTCTAATAACCATAATTCCACTACGGTAGAGTCCTTCAAAGTCAGTCTCAAAGCTGTCTTTCGTAAATTTTCTACTCTTGTTTTTTGCTTTATACATCGTACTTTGATTATATTCAAATGCTGATTGCTAACTATGTTACCTCCGTATTTATATAATGTCGTTTCCAGATATTTGTATTCTTGAGGTGTTATGCTTGCAGAGTGCTCAGAAACATTTGATTAAAATGTTCTAGAAATGTATTTTATTGTTTTCTTCCTAGGGAAAGAGCAGTGCCAGAGACTGGATGTACAGCGACTTCTTTGCAGAGCCAGGGTCGGAAATGGCTGTGCCTTCCAAGAAGAAGGTGAAATTTCAAGATGAAGAAGAGGAAGAAGATGAGGAGGAGGGGGAGGAAGAAATGGATGAAGAGAACCAGAAGGACTTTGATGAAGAAAGGTAATTTGTGTGAAAAGTGTTGCCATGTACAATGTATAATCCTCTAGAAAAGAAATAACTACAGTTTAAACCACTCACTCTCTCCACATCAATGATAACTGGGACTAGACCACATTTGAAACAGAATATATGTATTTACCCCATTACATTTATTCATCGCGATTTGACTTTAATATGTATTTACCCCATTACATTTATTCATCGCGATTTGACTTTAATGTGAGGATTATTACATGCAATTAGATACATAAAGGCAAGAATACTTCTTTAGGTTGTTTTGGTTTCTAAACAAGGACCTTTATGTCTTCAATTACAGGGGAAAGCTGCACAACGCACACTTCCAAAGTATTAAACTCTATGGTTTCTTAAGTTGGTATGTCAAAACTTGCGTGATGGAATCATGAGACTCAGTTTTATTTTCACGTTCATTGCGCCTTTTTGAGGTAATAGATAGTTGAATAAGCTGAGAAAAATAACTACTTGTATCAGCTGATACTGTATCCAAGATTATTTTTCTTTTGCTCCGAAGATGCTGATGAGAATTTTTGAATGATCAGACATTTGGAGTATGCATTTTTCAAATGTGGTACATGTAAGCAGATCAGCTGTGCTAAAATGCACCAAGGAGTTTGATTTCTTCTGCCTAGCTTTGAAGATGCTGATGAGGACCTGCTGGCAGACCTGAGGAAGGCAGCTGGATCCGGCAGCAAGGATGCTCTAGTACAGGACGGGAGTGACAGTGATGGGGAAGACGTGGCAGAAATCTTGGGGGGAGAGAAGGGCCAGAAGACAGGAGACAAGTCCTCCTTTGAGAAGAGACAAGAGAAGGTATGCATCTCCTGTGCTTCTGGGGAAAAAGACACAAATGAGAGGCAATAATTGATTTTTAAAAAAATTGGAAAAAAAATTACGGGAAAAATCTGCCATATGCAAAATAAACCCCTACAAGAGCGCAGCATCAACAGTTATTCATATTTTACCATTATCAATCTGAAGAAAAATGGAGGCTCACTCATGATTATATACACATTTGGTGCATTTTGCTGATATGGCTGGCCTTGCATGGCACTTCTACTCACAATGCAGGTTCACTGATTTATGACTCGCTAGTAAATCACTGATAGCGTGGACCGAGAACTAAGCAATAAGCAGCTGTTATTGTCCAAATACGTTCGTGTTGTTGTGTTGTAAATAACGCCATCCAATACCATACTAGTATAACCCTCATGTTTCCCCTGAATGCTTCCTTCCCCCACCCACAGCTGAAGGGGCGCATTGGTGAGCTGGAGCAGGCCAACCTGGGGGTGAAGTCGTGGCAGCTGACCGGTGAGGTGGGCGGCACCAAGCGGCCAGAGAACAGCCTCCTGGAGGAGACCTTGGAGTTTGACGTGGCATCTCGACCAGGTGAGTGGAGGCAGGTCCTTAACCCTCTCATCACAAGTGCCACAATATTGTCTACAAATTCAATGGCCTTTTTTTGTGTGTGTCTTGTTCCTGAGAGGGTTAACGCTGCTCTACATGTGCCACTGGCATCTTTTTGCGCCAGTCAGACATGTAAATCCCATAGCGCAATGTAATATTTGCAGTGAATAATTTCTCATCTCAAAATTGGGTAGGAGTTTCAGTCCATGGACAAATATTTTCAGCAAAATGCTGTGCAATTCTATGCCGTGAATTTGCTACACAGATGGCATTTTTGTCTATCAGTCATATCCAAAATGCATAGCAAATTGCTATGCGATACCAGGAAAATTATTCCCTGAATGAAGACATTCGTTCCTACAGAGAAAGACCCTTTGTGATTATGCCCCTCTCTTTCTCCTCCCAGCTCCTGTGATCACTGAGGAGACCACCAAGTCGCTGGAAGACGTGATCAGGCAGCGCGCCCTTGACCAGGCCTGGGACGATGTCCAGCGCAAGACCAAGCCTCGGGAGGAGGCTGCGGAGTTCAAGAAGAGGGTCACTCTGGACCAGGAGAAGAGCAAGCTGAGCCTGGGTGAGATCTACGAGCAGGAGTACATCAAACAGACTCAGGTGAGAGGCTTGATAGGGCCATGTTGCAGAAAGCTTTCAATCAATTGTAATCACCATGGAAACAAGAGAGTTATTGGCTAGATCTATCAGCAGGAGTCCAAACAGATGTAGTAAGAGGATTGCTAGGGCCATATTGCATAAGGCTTTCAATCCAATTGTTATCACCATGGAAACAAGAAAGTTATTAGCTAGATATATGAGCATGAGTCCACACAGATTTAGTAAGAGGATTGCTAGGGCCATGTTGCATAAAGCTTTCAAATGATTGAAATAACCATGGAAACAAAAATCATTTCCATCCTCTCTTCCACTCCACCTGGAACCCCAGCAAGAGGCTGAGGATGGGGACAAGGAGGACCCTCTTCACAAGGAGATCAAAGACTCCATGGATAACCTCTTCCTCAAACTGGACGCTCTCTCCAACTTCCACATGGCGCCCCGGCCGGCCGCCCCAGAGGTCAAGATCGTGTCCAACACTCCGGCCATCACCATGGAGGAGGTCACTCCGGTCAGCGTGGCCGAGGCATCCCTGCTGGCACCTGAGGAGATCAAGGTGAGTTGGGTGTGGGTGGAGGTGTATGCGGAGCTAGGAATGGTGGTCTATACACTCAAAAGCATGGCAGACAATCTCTTGACGAATCCAAGGTGTAGGTATAAGATGAGGAATGTGCCAGATGTATTTCCTTTGAGGTGCAACTAGGTGATATTTGTGTTATGGTGTAAGAAATGCAATTTTTTTTACAGTTATGCCAACACATACATACAGACAAAGACTTTCTTCTGATTTTCCTTTAACAAGGTGAATTAAACACAAGTAATTAAACAAATTCCATAGAGTGTCTAATTTGTGGCACAAAAAGGGTTAAGAAGGGATAAGTATTGTACAGACCACCCTCCATACTTATTAACTGAATCATAAAACAAGTCGGGTTGTAGTACCTAGGTCATGTTGTCTATAGGTTTTCAAGTATTGTAACTTACCATTAATGGTAACTACCATGGCAACAACCAATGAGCTCATTATTGCACCTGTTGCCATGTTATTTACCATTGATGGTACATGTAAATTACAATAATTGAGACCCTTTGTGCAACAGGGCCCTGGCAATGATTGGGGACTTTGAGGTAACAAAGGGCATTTTAATCCAAGGCTCAGTTTATTCTCAAGGTAATGAGGTGGCCACCTTTCCCCCTATGTCCACAGGAGAAGGAGAAGGGTGAGCTGAAGGGACAGGGAGAGAAGACCGCGGCAGACCGCAGCCGGGAGCTCCGCCAGAAGAAGCAGCGGCAGCGGGCCAAGGCACGGGAACGAGAGAAGCGAGAGAGGGCGGTAGACAAGCTGAAGCCTGGCCTCGGCAACAAGTACAGCAAGAAGGCCGCGCTAGCTCGGCTGGAGAAGAGCAGTCTGGCGCCCTCTAGCAACACGACAGTTGTAAAGGTAGGTTGTGCTTCCCTGTCCACATCCTCTAAAGGAATGCCAGTGTTGTATTTAAAGCCTGAATTTAAGCCCAAGCATGTGATATTTTGCCCATATTACAGATGTTAGGTACATGCGAACAGGCTCACTTGAAGTGATTTGATTTCCCTCCCTGGATTGAAACATGAGTAGGACCCGTGTGGTTGGCACCTCTAGCAGGAATGGGGGGGATGGGGGGGGGGGGATTCATTCATTTCAATTCAAGTACCTATACAGTGATATGCAGTGCCCTCTGCAAGACTGTTCTGAAGATATGCTAAAGCTGACCTACATCACCTGGACAGGACCATACCAGGGAAGCAAAACTTGAAAGCTCTTTTTATTATATATCCTTCAATTTGATATGCAGGGTGGATGTGTTTGTTTCTGAGTTTTCTGAGATTATTCATTGCTTAAGAAATGTCTATCATGAATCATTTTGCTTGCTTTATGATATAGCAACATACACTTTTAAAGATCAAGTTTGGTAAAACATTGCAGATATGTGAGGATTTCTCTAAATTCTTACTGTAAGCCAAATTATAGTTTTGTGATGTGTTAATTGCGTATTCACATGTCTTTTTTAAACCCAGGGCATGTTTTATTGCCAATTGTGAACCATGGAGATTCTGCAGTCTTCTCCCATTGCGGTTTATCCACCATTTCATGCAGTAGCACATCCTATCACACTTCCTTTCAACATTAATTAGATATAACCAAAATCCTCATCCGGACCATTGACCCTTACCTTATTCCTCAATATCATAGATGTGACAATCAAACAAAATGGGTGTAGACGAAATAAGTGATCTAACCAGTTTCTAAAGCAGATAGGTGAGGTGTGGTTATAGTGTTGCAAACTCCCTTGTGCCAATGTACAGTGGAATTGATGCATTAAGTTTGCATTTGGAGGTGTTAAAAAGTCTCATGTGACATTGGCCCTTGTTTGCAGGATGTTGACGGCACCAAGGGAGGGCTGAAGTCTTCCAAGGCTTTCTTCAGTAGACTGCAGGACGAGGTGGTGGCCGAGGTGCACGGGTTAAAGGACAAGAAGAAGAAGAAGAAGAAGGTCTTGACTGGCACTCAGCTCAAGCTGTAAGATGGGGAGCTGCCACAAGATATCATTGAAACCAATCACAGAGCCAGCGAAGAATGCTTGCTGCACCGAGACATAACACAGCCATTTGTAATGCTGCTGTACCATCCGATATCAGATATCAAATAATTCTCTCTTCACCATTTGTTTCACATATTTGTGTAAAAACATTCACTATGAGCATGGTCTTTTGTAATGTGGACAAAAGTTCAAAGGGTCGCTTTTGAAGGCCATATACTGTATTGAGAAGGCAAAAAAAGCCTTCAAAATATAATTTTAGCAATCTTCTTGCCAATGGTTTTAAATTCATGTATTGTGTATTTTAGAAGCTTGCTGAAAGTTATTTGCCCTCAAATGATCTACATTTGGAGAAATGAGTGATTAAATCACAATTTAATCATTAATTATTAATTACTCCATATGTGGATCATTTGAGTGCAAATAACTTTCAGCAAGCTTCTAAAATGGTCAATACATAAATTTAAGACCATTGTCAAGAAGATTGCTAACAATTACATTTTGAAGGCTTTTTTGCCTTCCCGGTACAGTATATGCCCTTTAAATTTTGTCCACATAATAACACACAATGTTTATAGTGATATTATGCCCAGAAACCAATAAACTGACCAATGTTGCATACTAGGATATACTTCCTAGATTAGATTGAATTTAAGAAGAAGAAATTTGTGAGTGCCCAGTGTCATATATTTACTGAATGAATAGAAGAGATCGGGGGGAATAGATGACAGATAGTAAGTTAAAGACATTAATGAGTACTGTTCATTCAACGCAGCTCGCTTTATTGGTCATAATTATGACAAACACAGAAATGAATGCAAGACTCGTAATGAACAGCGTAATTATGAAGATGTTTTATGAAATTACTGAAGAAAACATTTTTTGAAGAAATGCAGAATTGTTTAATGTTTTTATTTTATTTGTGTTGTGTGTGTCCATCTGGAACAACAGCCATGAGCATGTACTGGTACCATAATACAGCAATATCATCGTTGCACATCGTTCTAAAACATAAGTCATATACACTGAAAATGTGCATCTGCAAAATTGCCACCAGTGTTGTATTAATTTGTGCATAGGTTGGCACTATGGACAGGGTTTGTGTGTTCCCCCGTATGTACATGTTGTGTATATGTTATGTGTCTCTGTGTCTCTGTGTGTGGTGTGTGTGTGTGTGTGTGGGTGTGTGTGTGTGTGTGTGTGTGTGTGTGTGTGTGTGTGTGTGTGTGTGTGTGTGTGTGTGTGTGTGTGTGTGTGTGTGTGTGTGTGTGTGTGTGCGTGTGTGTGTGCTTGTGTATGTGTGAGTGTATGTGTGTGTGTGACTGTGCATGTATATGGCTTTGTGAGTGTATGTATCGGTAAGTACAGATTACTGTACACACCATATATTTCGCAAGTCTAATTTTTCACGAGTGGTTAAATTCGTGATCGTGGATTACTCGTACTAGTTGTACATACATGTACATGTGCTCAAGCCAGTTGTATTTATAATTTCGCATGTTGTTAAATACGTGAATAGTCTAGACTCGCGAAATTTGTGAAAATAAAAACCCAGTGAAATATATGGATTATACAGTAAATGATGACCAATGACAAAATAAAAATGTGAGAGAAATTAAAATATGCTGTAGAATTTAATAAGAAAATATTCAGAAGTACATTTATTTGCAGATCATAATGCTCTGCACGATAGCTTCATTTTACTTCTGACAAATTTTAAGTACAATAAATATGCAAGGCAAAACAATCTCCTAATACACCTCCGGTATAGAAACAGAGTCATCACACCATCATGATACGTGAATTAACTAAAAGCTTCATGAAAAAGCGACATTGGCACAGCTGCACTAGCACTACTAATGCTATGCTACACATCTTTCAGCATATATCTGTTTCAAACATGAAGATAAAATGTACAATGGAAATTTGATTGAAATCAAACTGTTCCCATTCCTATTAACATGTTCTACACAACTCTCACAGGTTACACTGCTCAAGTGCAAACCACCACATGTTGTGCACCATCTCCACTTCAGATGCAGTTCTCCTTGAGCCCTTCTGCTTCCACGTTTGCACTGGTACTATAAACAAATCTCATAGGACTGTGTGCTGCTTGGCTTATCAATCATTCAAGGTTAACATAACACGCACAGCTAAATGAACTTCAGAGTCTGACTGCACTCTTGTCTTGGTTTGTAAATCACATTTGCTTCCATCAAAAATACTTGTAGAATCTGAAATATACCTTACGGAAGTCTAGTTTTCATTTATATATTGAACATAATTATTAATCTTGGACTGTAAACTACAATCAGTGAAACACTATGAGGTGCATTTCAGAGTTACGTTTAAACATTTGAGTGTATGCATGCATGTGGACTTCACCGCAACCTTGACCATTAATATGATTGCCATACAGGCAAACAAACTAAATTCATTGTCATCAAAAATTGCAGAATGGAAAAAAAAATATTTTTACTACCTCAAATATAAAACATTTCAGTGCTGCACAGCTCTCATTTGATTTAATCAAAAGCCTAAAACAGATTCCGATTCAGATTAATTCTGTTGGTCCATTAGGAAATTTATTTTGTCAGCAAAACAGAAAAACATTTTTTTTAAGATAACAGATAAAAGGGAGTTATATGAAATCCAGTGTTTGCAGTCCAGTCGAACAAACCTGACATTTGCTTGATGTAGAATGATTGCTATTCATTACTGGATTGATTTTCCATCAAGAAAGGTTTGAAAGTTCTGAGGAAGGGTATAGTTGGCATTCATGTGCACTCATTGGCACAATTCAGTCTCTGTAGGTCTTTGGTTCCGCTGATATTGCTTCTGGCGCCTCTCAACGCGCTACTTTATAGAGACAGAAGTCTACCTATGCAGGCTGTGTGGTGGAGGAAGTGCTCTGCGCAGTCAAAAGTGAAATGAATACAAACTGCCAATCAATTTGTACCTTTTCTCTCTTTAACAAGCCTAACTTCCAAATTACCACTTACACATACATTGATATTTAAATATTATCAAATAGGTTTAAAAAAAAACAACGATGATAGGCAGAAAGTGAGTCTTTGATTTTCCCCTTCTTATATATTTGGAGGGCATTTAAGTCCTAAAATTTACAAAAATATATAGTTTCGATCATATTCTAAACTTAATTTAATCAAATTCAAATTTGCTATGGTAGTTATCATTGATGGTTAAGTTACAATCATTGGAAACCTATAAACAACATGGCCCAGATAGTATATGTGTCGTTAAATATTCATGTTTCTGTCATCTCACTCTGGAACAACTAGGACATGATTGACGATATTAATGTTTCCAATCTTGAAGACATTGGGTCGTTGTTCTTTAAGGCCTCCTCAGCAAGTGCCTGTTAGATATGAGAAAGCAAAGCAAAGGGGTTTACGCATATTGTAGGCAACAATTATTCTGAAAACAACAAAATCACGATAATTGTCAGAGGTAACCCTAACCAGACCAGGCTTTTTTAACTGTTCTGTGACCGGGGGAGGGGGAGGGGGGGGGGGCGCTTTCAACCATGATTGCCATAAAATTAATCAATCAAAGTGATTAAATGGAAAAATAATTAGGCCTTTATGAGTTTTATGTAAGAGCACTGTTTTCCATAGGAAATGCACACAAAATTGTGCACGTTTTGGGATGATGACATTGCGTTTACAAAAATGGTTCCATATGGTTCCATATGGCTCCATAAATGGTATGCGTAGATGTTGCGAATTTGGTCTCAGAAGATGCGCAAGACTTGAAGATGTAAAGTAAGCCAATGGGTTTTTTCAAGGCCTCGTAATGTAACGGTTAACTCTCTCATTACCATTGGTGTGAAGATGTGAAGTAAACCAATGGGGTTTTCAAGGCCTGTTAATATAAGGGTTCATTGCATAATTTTTTATTCCATTTTCACTGAAGCACGGTTAAAGAAAAAGCTTTGGTTGCCCTCACCTTGGCAGCCTCCGGGTCTTTGGTTGCTAGGAGCTCAACA